>JAGFPH010000154.1:617633-650295 GCA_018207615.1 Philaenus spumarius
TTTCGGGCGTAACGGAATATTACGTGTTTTGTATCAGTTTAAATCCCTCATTACGTTCGTTTCCTAGGATTGTCATGCTCCACTAAACTTTCAACTTGTGTACTTGACGTTATCAATTTACCATCACCTCATTAACTTGTCTATACAGTTCGCGTTTGCAAGTTAATTAAGTTTCGTTTAACTTGAACAAGCACATGTTAACTGTTGCTACAAACTAGTGCAGTTTATGTTAACTAATTAGTGCACGATAACATAGTCAGCGTGGTGTGTGACAACTAAGCTTGTCACATTTCAAATGTAGAACATTTTTGCCATTTAAATTAATATTTTATGCTAACGACCCCTCAATATACCTAGTATATATATCTGATTGGTTATGAACAATATTTGGTCTACGTTTATCAGTTGTACGCACGTTTCATTATCCGTATAGCTAACGTGTTTTAAAGCAGATCAATGGACAATGGGTCCGCTCCTCGAACCTTTTACAAGCAACCAGATGGAGCAAATAATCCACAAGCTGCACGCACCCACACAAAGTCCCAGGTTTAAACAACTTAAGTAAAAGTGCCTTAAAAGGCATGTCTTCCACAATGGTAGACCCAATAAATAACGGTTAAGGGGGCTCGGTAGGGCCATTTACCGCAATGATAAATTATACATGGTTCTTGCACACTTTTCTGACTACCTATAAAAGATATCACTTCCAAATTTTCAAAGTTTGTTACCAACATAGTATTGTACAGTTTAACAAGAGGAAATAATTTTTGAAAAATTTAATTTATATTTTTTAATTTTCTTGAAATTGTTAAATTTTATAATTTTTTTTACATTATAAAAATTAATAAATTTTTTCTTATAGGTAATATTGTAAAAACCTCTCATTAAACCATGTATTACATCATTTTATAACCCTGGTAAAAATTTCAAAGCTCTATCTCTTACCAGTCTTGAAAAAAAGGTGCAAATGTGTAAAAAAAAGTCGTTTCCGAGGAAACCGCGATGAAAATTAACAATCAGTCATTATAGAGTAATTATTGAGTCCTACATTTAAAAAAGTCCAGGACCATAGCTGGGATCATCCACATTGGCTTCTTCATCTTCTACCTTCCTCTTCTTCTGCCTTCTGGACTGTTTTGACTTCTTGAAGAGATCTTGGGAATGATGTTGGGCCCAGTAAACACGGTCCTTATCGGCCCTCAGCATAGCTTGAACCATGTTTTTTCCTGGATTTATCCTCAGTCTCTTCAGTGTATCACACTCCACTATGTAGCCTTCATTATATGATGCTATGGCATCATAAACACCAAAATGTAATGTCTTTAGGCCCACAAAAACTGTTTTTGGAAGTCTATTCCAAATGACGCTATTCAAACTTTCATTCGGGTTTTGCGTTTGTCCGTGGATACATTTTTTTAGGAGCTGTGGGGCGGCTAGATCTGAGAATACATGTTTGATGGCCTCCATAATGATAACAGGAATAGAGTTTCTGTGGTGATATGGCCTTTTAGTTATAAGACCCTGCTGGAATTTACACCACGAGTCAACTCCACTGGGGCAGAGACCATGATGCGGTTCTTTATCAGTTGATATTTTATGGTAATATATCGCCCATACTGCCTTTTGCATATCTGACAGACTGGTTTTGTTATTTCTGATGGCCTGGCCATAGTAATTCTGTATCTGATGAATAACTCCATCAGTGAGACGGCCTTTACCTCCGAGAGACCTACCGTCGCTTAGATTTTTGCCCTTCATACTTTTTTTTTCAAAGAACGTAATCGCGACCCCATTCTTTTTTGGACGTGTCCAATGCATTCTAACTTTGAAATTTTAATCACATTATCTTCTTCATCTTTATTTTCTTTATATAACTCAAGTTCTTCAACAGCAGAGAACCCTTTCGAATCCCCGTCACCCAGATATTGTGTATAGCGAACACCTTTCGTTAGTGACCGGTGAAAAATTTGTGTGGCTTCTCTCAACTGAAGTTGGTTTTTTGATGTCGCGCATGTATATAAAGGCTTACAATTAGTATTTCTTCTTTGATAAGTATATATTATTTGGTATTAAATTTTTCGTAAAGAAAAGGGGAAAAATAATATATAAAACATAAAAAGTGGAATTTTTTCATTTTTAACCTACCTAGCCCCCTTAACGGCACAATACGAACCGGCCACTTCAGGAAAGGAGCTAGGATCATTATGATCAAAATTTCAGGCGAATCTTTCCTCTTCCAGCAAAATTTCGGACCATCTCGCTGCTACCCAGGATTTTTTTTAAATACTCGTACACACTCAGCTAACCCAAAACCTCAACGACATTATCAGACCCGAATAGTTTGGTTTCCGCATATAGCACTCCACCACCCTGCAACTCGTTAACAGTCTCACCGACGGTTTTAACAGAAACTAACACAGAATAATTGTATTCCTGGATATCAGCTAAGTCTTTGACAAGGTATGGCATGAAGGCCTCTTGTATAAACTAGTTCACAGTCCAGACTATGACCATCTAATCAGATCTTGCCTCGACAACAGATGGTTCCAGGTAATGTCGAATGTACATTGTCTACTACCAGACTGTCCAAGGCTCAGTTCTTGGTCCGTTGCAGTACACTAACGATATCCCAGTCAATCACCCAGTTTCACTCCGTCAGCTGGATCCACTCGAGCCCTTGCTCCAGAAGTGGAGAATTGCTGTTAACGCAGATAAAAGAGAAGCCATCCGTTTTACAACACTTAAAACCCAACTTCATCTAAACAGAAAGGATGGAAATGTAAAGTGAGATTTATGGGTGTTTTCCTAGATAGAAAACTAACATTCAATCAACACGTCTCATATGTATTGCAGTGAGCACGCGGTGTACGCTCCAGACTTTATCCGGTAATGAACCACTAAAGCACAGTTCCCTTATCCGTCAGACTGGCTATGTACCAAATATATCTTCGCCTAATTATTAAAGACGCAGAGTACTGCCCCAGCCCACGTATTCTTTTCTAAGCAATCACGGAAGTAATAGGCTGAATTCCTTCTAAAACAAAACACTGGGAACATTAAGCAACTCCCCTTGGTTTGTTCGCAACACACCTATAGTTTCAAGGTCTGAAAATCCAGACAATACACGAATTTATCCTCAACCTAACGAAGTCGTTAGCCGATGGCTCTATCCACGCAAATTTGTCAGCTAACGGGACTGACCTAGAATCCCACTAGAATACAGTAACATATCCCAGTGTCTTGTATACGAACCATTATGAAATGTATACACACTCTGAACTAATCAAATGAAAAATCTAAGCTCCTCCGTAAACAAACACTCACCCCTCAGCCCTCACAACAATCACTACACAACAATAGAGTCACACTACTGCAAGTGTTTTAAACGGAATCAGTCAAACACACTTTTTGAGAGATTATTTCTCGCCAAATACAAGGAACAGTTTGCTATGCAGCTCAAATTTGGGATACCTTGAAAAATCATCAGTTGAAAAATCATCGCGTTTCTTTCTCAAAATATTATTGGGTCTGACGTTGAACACGCCATGTTATATAGTGCACTTGGAGATAGGACTAGATATGTTGCATTTATTTAATTTTAGTATTTACTTAAAGTATTTACTATGAAAGATATGTTTAATATACTAGAAAAACAAATTGTCATAACTGGCATATCCTGGTACAGACAATGTAAGCAGTGAGGACAATAATACGGAATAGGTTTGGCAAAAGTTTACAATATTGGAATTCACTTAAATTATTATCAGAAAGATTGGATGCATCTCATTATTTATGCAACTTTAAATTATAATCTCGTTAACAAGTGGTATTTTAATGGTAGTTTTACAAAGAGGGAAATAAGAAGGATAGGTTAGTTAAAGATCGAATTAATCTAATTAAATTACAGACCGTGGGGTCAAGGGAAAAATCGTATATCTGGATTGTGTAATATGTGAATAAAAGAAGATTTGTTTCACTTTATAGCAGAAAGTGTTGTTTCCAGATAATGTATTTCCAAGCTGGAATTTGAGGAATTTTTGAATGGTAGAGATTGATAAATTCTTTGTAAATATGTTAAAAAAGCAACGGAATACAAGGTGACCTACAGAAGGATTTAATTTTACTTAGTTTTTATTTTTATATAATAATATTAAAAAGAGGTAAAATTGGTTTGTTTGTATGTAGGAGGTAATCTCTGGACCTGCTGAACCGATTGAAAAAATAGTTTTACTAATGAAAAGCTACAATACCTGAGTAACATAGGCTATAATTAATTTTGATAAAAAAATTTTTTATTTCAATATTTGTAAATTTAGTCGGAAAAAATCTTTGGTTAGGCCTAGAATGATGAACCAACACATGTACTTACATTTATTACCATAGCAACCAATTAAATAAAATGATAGATAAAACAGCTGCTTGCTCCAATATTTCCATTAACAGCTGATTTCAAACTTTGAAGTAATTATTTGTACTTCTAACTTTTAGGTTAGTTTTTATTAAAGTGTAGATCTGAGCCTTGCTGGTTCTTTTAACCTTTATTATAACTGCTGTTACAAAATATACAAAATAATTTGATTTGAACATTTAACATTATTTACCATCTTAGCTTTTTGGTTATTATTAATCCTACACCTTTATTATAAAGAAAAGATAACATGATTATGAAGGTTGCACGCACGGGCTTCCCCTAGTATGTTATATAATGTTTGAATGTGTCGAACGAAATCTATTTGTAATTATATGCATGCTTAGTGAATAATGTTTTAGATATGATAATATAGATAGAACTATATAGAAAATATTTAAATTTTATTGAAGTATGTTTTTATTTATAATAATTTGTGTGAATGATTATCTGTTTGTGAAAGCTTAATGTTACTATTTGTTAGAAATGCCAGTATAGCAGACGGCCGTAAGTTCTATTAAATTAATATCAGATTAGAAGTAAGCCTAATATTATAAAATGCAATATATTCAGATTCCAAGCAATTTGTTAATTTACAAACTTACTTCCTGGAACTACAACCTCCTATTGATAATGTTTTTCAAGTCATAAATAAATAACTCGATCACGTAGCCGAACCGCTGACGTGAGTTGAATGAAGTTCATATGTAGGGTTTCAACCAACTATTTGGGAAATTGGTCAACTCACGAAGGCGCTGAAGTGGTGCCTGCGTGTACGAAACATATAAGTAGATTTTGTTTGCACCTCAGCCTCCAGCCCCGGCTCACGCAATGCTTCCAACCTTGCGGCTTCGGATTATGACTGCTTCTCTTTACTCTCAGCGAAAAACATGTTCTCTTTAAATACATTAACTTTGTGAAATGTGTATAAACCTATAAACGTATTAAACAGAACTTGTAGAGAATTTAATTTTAAATATAGGCTAATTATGTAAAAGGGCAACAAAAACAAACAAAAAAAGAATCCAGGTGTGCTAAGACCACGCGGGAGAAGTGTAAACTTCTAGGGCGATATTCTAATAAATATAAAATATATTATGAAAATTATTTTGGTTGCTAAAAATCCTGTATTTTTTGTAAAATAAAGTATTTGTGAAATAGAAACAGCTTTTTAACATTCCATTGTAAAAAAATATTGCACATTGAGTTAAATTTTATTGTTTGCAAATGGTAAAACATGAATCTTTAATAATTGTTGTAAAAATAAGAGTTTGTGAAACTTTCAGCGCTCCTAGCGGCTAAACGGTTAAGTTTATAAAAAAAATACCAAGAATAAAAAGTCTTAAAATTGCATTTAAAATAAAAATCTGTCATAAAATATAGGGATTTCCATAAGAAATTTTAAAGTTGACCGTTAAATAGGAAAATGGCGGCCATTTACAAATATGTTAACTACATATTTTTTAATTTCTCAAAAACAAGGAAAGGTTTACCATATATAGTTTGCTGTAAAATTAATACTTTCTGGGATCCCAATGGTGGCCTCCTTGAGTTGATCCCCCTCTATATTCTGCTATATACAGATGTGTACTGTATATGTATATTAAAGCGTGACGGAAAAATGCGTGACGGTAAAATCTGATTCACTGTTCGCAATATTTTTTTTTGACGCGGTGCACCAATATAAGTTTACAATTCAAAAACTTTAAAAAATATGTTTTTCATCACAGTAAAATACATTAAGCATTTTACTTCACATATCTCAAAAATTACTGTAGTTACAGATATGGAAATCATTTTAATTAATTTGTCTGCTTATTTAAAATAAAACTGATTAAATTTTAAACACAAATTAACGGCCTACATATTTCAGCAGGGTTTCTGTGGGGAATCTAAAAAACTGGCGAAACCTCTTTCCGTTAAGAATTTCCGGACCTATATTAATATGAACTTTTTTATTATTTTTGCTAGTGGAATCGGCTAAGAAAGTGCTGGGAATATTATGCGAATCACCCTATATGTCCTGACTTAGCATGCTTTATATCTTTGTCAAATTTCAACTGATACATTAGAAAATGTATTACTGATAAACAGACAAACAAGTAGGCTAATCCTATATGGATTCTGTGCTTTCCTTGTAAGTTGTGAAAGCCTAAAGAGTTAACATTATTTTTCTTTTCCTACGTATTTTACTTTGTTCCTAAAGGTATCGGAAAGAAAAGTACAACACTAAAATTCATCAAGATAAATTCTTCCTATTATTAATTCAAGTTAAATATTTGATTATACCTAACCTAAAAAGTGTAAATACTAAGGTAGGACAAAAAGTATAATAAACATTTTTTTTAATTTATTTATATTAATTTACAGTTACATTACATTTTATAATATAGCTATAGCTATAAAAACAGGTAACATTGTTAAGAAAACAAAACATAGAAAATATAAAAATAGGTAATATTTAGAGTGCCTTAAAGCTAATTTATACGAACCTAATTACAAATTTATACTTCACATTATCATTTAAAAATTCATTAACATTATAGTAAGCTCTCCCTATCAAAAACTCTTTTACGCATTAAAGAAAAAAAAAAGTGTGAAACACTTGAAAAATAACCACCCAAAGAGCATCAAACATAAATTTTTTTAAATTTTAAGCACTTACAACTAAAAAATGAATGTGTTAATAAAATATCGGATACATTAAACATTTTTTAAAAAACCCCGAAAGGCTGAACAGATTTTCTCGAATCATAGCTAAGTCATTCTCAGTCAAGTCACTTTTCGAACAAAACAAATATAAATGAAAATCGGTTTATCCGTTTGGGAGCTACGATACCGCAAACAGATTCGCACGTTAAACTTGTAATACCCATCTGTTCACGACAGGGGTTATTAACAAACAATAGTAAAAAGTCTTCCTGTAAAACGTTTTTAAGTTGGTCGCCAAATTGGAAAATTGAACTGATATTAAATTCCGTGAAGAAATTAATTTCCCCTTAAAGAATCAATGTAATCTATATATTTAAAGCCGTAAGGAAAAAAACATTTGGACAGTTCGTCTGAGACTTCTACTGGGCCGATTTACATGCGGGTTTTACAAAAAAAAAGGGTTTCGGTCCAATATTAGCAGGTTTTATTTGTATTTTGAAAATATTTACGTTAAATGGGTCATAAATGAAAAATATACTTTTCTTATGGATATTTAACATGGGAAAAAAATTCAACTTTTTCAATCCTTTAGACAGTTCGTCTGAGACTTCCACTGGACCGATTTACATGCGGGTTATACTTATACCAAAACAAAGGGTTTTGGTCCAATATTAGTAGGTTTTATTTGTATTTTGAAAATATTTACGTTAAATGGTACACAAATGAAAAATAAAATTTTCTTATAGAGATTTAACATGGGGAAAAAGTAAACTTTTTAAATCCTTAGGACAGTTCGTCTGAGATTTTCACTGGACCGATTTACATTCTGTTTATACCAAACAAAAGCAAAACTTTTCTATATTAACAGGTTTTATTTACTTTTACATAATCTTAATTTCTTAAATAAAAAAAATCAACATTTCCAAACCTTTGCAATGATTTTATTTTTATTTTAGTTCTTCAATCAGCTGATTGTAAAGAAACAAGGTATTTTGTCTAACAACAGAAGAAGAGCAAACGCTCATATAATATAACAGCTGATTTCACCCATAATCTGTACAAAACCTAGCGTAGATTGTATTTTGGGGTTATGTTAACAATTACAATTAATCAATAATGTAATTCTTCTGGAGTTGATTTTTTTTAAATAATAGTTTAAATGATACAATGTAATATATACCTGATTACCACCACTAAAGATCCCCTTTTGTCAAAAGATTTTAACAAATTAAAATATGGGTACAAATGGCACTAGTTTGTTTTTTTCCACTCGTCTGGTTGAATAAATCTCTTTTACAGAAATTCGGAGAAAAGGCAGATTTTAAAAGCCTTGTATTTTTAATCTTCCCCGGAAGCATATTAATAAATCAGACACCCGTTTGTAACAGAATTTTTCTGTATAAATTTACATGTTTTTTTTTCATAGCTGTATTTTTATATATTCACACGCCCAACCCCCGAGCTCGCGCTGTTCTCGCAATTACGGAACAAATAATTTAACCTATATTTTAGGCCATATACACAGAATTTTATATTGCACACAGAACAAAAACCTGCGCAAGAGTTAATTTCATTATTTTTAGAGCCTTCTTTTAGACAATATAAGTTGGACAAACGTGCCCACAATATAGCTATTTCGTGGGACTCAGATAGGTTCAACATTTGACTTGCAGTAATTACTTTGTCTTTATATTCTTTATACATCTTTCGTTGAATTCAATTAGCTAATGGTTTAGGTTAAGACAAAATCAAATCCATGTCATCTTAGGAAGCAGGATGTCATACAGGATGACATATTTTTGAAATGTAAACTTCTATAGGCGCACCTCGTCTAAAAATTGCTGGTGGTCAATAGGATTTGACCGTCACGGTTATTTTGTCACGCTCTATTCTTTCACCTTCTGCTATATATAGCACACATTTGTATATAGCAGAGTATATAGTTTACTTGGTAATAGGCCTACCTCTGAAATGTACATTGTGCTTCCTCATTTCGAAACTTGTGTTAAACTAGTTTACTTGGTAATACCACCGAAATGGATATTGTGCTTCCTCATTTCGTAAGTTGTGCTAAAATAGTTTACTTGGTAATACCTCTGAAATGGACATTGTGCTTCCTCATTTCGTAAGTCATGTTAAAATAGTTTACTTGGTAATACCTCTGAAATAGACATTGTGCTTCCTCATTTCGTAAGTTGTGTTAAAATCGTTTACTTGGTAACACCTCTGAAATGGACATTGTGCTTCCTCATTTCATAAATTGTGTTTTTATTCAATATTTTTTGAATATGAAGCTCACGCCGAGCTCTCCTTATAAAATCATTTGGGACGCCCTTATAAAATATTAATTAAGTGTCCGTAATAATGAATTATGTCCGGCTAGTAGTGGGTATAAATGGCGACCGGTAGGGATGGGGTTAAAACTTAGTAAGGTCGGGTAAAGAATTTTTTTTGGGTTTAAAGGCGAAAAACCTGGGTGATTACGGGTTTACGGTACGGGTAATTAAAGTAAATTCGATTTTACATCAAGGTAGTGTATAATTAGAACTTAGTCCAAATTATCTGATAGCATCAAAGCTGGTTCCTAAGCATATGGCCTAGTGAATAGTGTGTTGGTGAACAAATGATTATTGGTAATCGTGGTAAATGATTCAAGGCTTGGGCAAAGTGGCGTTTCACCCATCCACCAAGGCCCACACGCCTCAATCAGAATAGCGCCATAGAAGATTTCACTTCTCCCGTGTGGTCTTAAGCAAACCTGGATTTTTGAAAGTCTGACAGCAAACACTAAATGGGAAACCTTCCCTTGTTTTGTGAAGCATTAAAAAAAGTGTAGTTAAAATGGTTGTAAATTGTAGTCATTTTCGAGTATGGCACTTTCGAATTTATTATATAAGTACATTTTATGGAGATTTTGAATTTTATAAGTAATTTTAAGTCGTTTATGTTTTTTCACTTTTTTTATGTGACTAACCGTTTCAAAGTTGGAGGGATATACGTTTTAAAATCCCCGACTGAGCGGAAGATATTTTTGTAAGGACAGGTTTTGAACCAATGAAATCGCTCTATTTTTTAATTCAACCCATTCAACTTGTAAGGATAAATAAATAAAAGACAATATTTTAAAACCAAAATAGGTATTGATATGAATTTGTTCTTGTGACTATTGCGAATTTGTTCATAATCCACCATGAAAATAGTTTTTACTAAATATATTCCTAAATAGTAATTTTACTGTAAATTGTGCCTAAAGAGTAATGAGGTCTTCGTTTCCCTCCCTCCCAATTAATTGTATGACGCGTCTAAACTGTACAGTAATTTAATTTATACATTTGACGTGCTGTATGCAAATATTTAAACTAAACTTGAAGATTGTTAAATCCACATATGTTAATATACAGTATTACATACTCAAACGGTCCATCTACATATATATAAGGCTTTGGCTGACTGACATAGAATCGAAGCCTTAGCAACACATATTTGTTTTTATTCATTACCATAGCAACTACCTTAGTAAATCTATACTAATTTATATAAAAGAGGTAAAATTTGTTTGGTTGTTTGAATGTAGGGGGTATAATTTCTGGAACTGCTGAACATATTGAAAAAATAGTTTTACTAATAAAAAACTACACTATCTCATAGAGTAACATAGGCTATAATCAATTTTGATAAAAACATTTATATTTTTATTTATATCGGAAAAAATAAAATATTTGCTCCAACATTTCCATTAACAGCTGATTTAAAAGTTTCAAGCAATTATTTGTATTTTTAACTTTTAGGTTGTTATTAAAGTGTAGAACTGAGCCTTGCTGGTTCTTTTAACCTTTATTATAACTGCTGTTATAAAATATACGAAATAATTTGATTTGAACATTTAACATTATTCTTATCTTAGCTTTGGGGTTATTATTAATCCTACACCTTTATTATAAAGCAATCATAACATGTCTATGTGTATAGAAGGTTCCAACAGGGTTGGCGTGCGGAGTATGCGGTTTCTCCTAGTCTATGTAAATAAAAATGTAAATGTTCGTTTGTTCAAAATCGATAATCTCCGAAAGTTCTTCACCGATTGCTTTGAAATTTTGACACAAACTGTCATTTGAATACAAGCGTGTTTTTAAATACTTTTTGAAAACCAGCAGCATCCATTGAAGATAAAAACAAACAAAAATATACTCAATATTTTACTGCAGTGGGAAATGCCATACTAAATAATACACAAATATGTTTATTGTTGATACATAATCAGCTGTTTGTTTTAATATTTCCATTAACAGATGATTTAAAACGTTGAAGCAATTATTTAATTGTTCATTAAAGGTTTTGATTAAAGTATAGACCTGAGTCTTGCTGGTTCTTTTAACCTTTATTATAACTGCTGATATAAAATGTACGAAATACTTTGATTTATACATTTACCACTTAGCTTTAGGGTTATTATTAATCCTACACCTTTATTATAAAACAAGACACAACATAATTATGTGTATAGAAGGGTCCAACGGGGTTGGCGTGAGGAGCACGCAGGGGTTTCCCCTAGTATATAATACATTTATTATTATTGACAACCAACAGCTGTTTTAGGTTACATTAACAAACTAAAAGCAAACACAAACAAAAATCAGCTAAAAATGCTTACGGTATATTCAATTCAAAGATCTGTTGGAACATAATTATAAAATAAAATGTTTATAACATATCAACATTGATAACCTAAATTAAAGTGACAAATCAGATCGGATGTTATTATAAAAAGATATGTTAAAAAGAAAATGAACCTTGACCGCTATCAATAAAAACAGTACGCTTATAGTGAATAGAGAGGCAAAATGTTGGATTTCTTGAAATTAAGGGTTTCATGTTTGATCTATGTGCATAGTTGTCCTCACTGAATGACATAGAATCAACGTGGATCAAAAACTAAGAACGTACACTAAGAAATTATTTTTCAAAATTTTTATTTTAAAGTATAACAATAGTGAAAAGTTGGGGATCATTTCCAACCAGATGATCAGATTCTGATAAAACTGTTATTCGGATTAAAAATTTAGCAAGACACGTTTGTTTACATTCATTACCATAGCAATCAAATTTATTTTAGGCAAGGTTAAAAAAATAAAAGCAAACAAACTAAAATCAACGAAAAATGCTTACTGTATTATAATTCAACTCACAGCTGATTTGGATCAAAAAAATAATTTTATCTTAGGCCTACAATGAATCAAAACACGTTTATTAGCAACTAATTTGGCAAATTTAGAATCAGGTAGGCCTAAAATTATCCTTCACAACTAACAGGCTTTTAGATTAAGTGAAAGCAAAACAAAAATAAACGGTACCAGGAACTGGCACATACTTTCTCACAAACATATTTAAATTATTAAACAGATTGACGGTGACTTGTAAGGTGGGGTAGGAGAGGTGATTTTGTATTAAAGTTGTTTTCCCATAAAAATCCATAAAATAACGGAAAAACCAACTTTTCTCAAAAACGGCTCGAACGATTTTGATTAAAATTTTACAGTTTATAGTACTTTAGGTCCCTAATAAACTATAAAATTTTAATCAAAATCGTTAGAGCCGTTTTTGAGAAAAGTTGATTTTCCCGTTATTTTAAGGGTTTTTACGGGAAAATTACCCGTAAAAATAAAAAATTCACAAAAATGAAAAAAATGCCTGGAGATACCGTGGATTAGTACCTCCATACCAAATTTCATCAAAATCGGTCGACTGGTTTAGGCTCTAGGTATGATAACATCCACACAGACACACAGACACACAGACACACATACAGACACACACACAGACATCACTCCGAAAACCACTTTTTTAGGTTCTGGGGGACCCAAAACGGATATTCCACCAAAAACTCAAACTCGAAAATTTTGACGAATACAATACTTTCTCCATATACTATGGTATAGGGGGAGAAAGTAAAAGAAAGTCAAACATTTCGTGTTACATATTATGTTGTTGGTAATATCAAAACTTGTTTGAAATGTTGGTGATTGATTAATTTTAATGATGAAATCACTAGGCTTGGAGGTTTCTGCTTAGATCTCTGTCTTACATTAGCTATGTATAGGTCACAGCTCAGTCGTCATTTCCATGAACATATCAGAGTATACAATAATCTGTTTGCATTTGCTTCGCCATGGGTCACCGACGGGGTTGGTGAGCGAAGCGAGGCTAGTGTCATATAAAAGTTGTATACGTTTATATGTATGAGCCGAGGAAAACAGTATCCAATGAACGCCGAGAAGATTGTTCAAGTGGAAAACTCTGAACAAAACCTGGCTGAAAGTTTGTCTAGGAGTTTACAAGTAGGCTACTGAATGGAATGTTTCAGTTTTCGCGTAAAAAACTTCTAAAACAATACTCGGGAGAGCCGTAATGATGGAACGGTAAAACTGGCAACATATAGTGTAGTCATTATTTGTTTTATGATAGAAGGTTAATATGTTTGAACTAGCGATGAAATTGTTTCACCAGGCATATTATCGGATTTTTATATACAAGCTACGGAATGCTCACAATAAAATTATTCAGGCTGTTGAAACTAACTGCTTTATACACAGTTCTCACAACCATTCGACCGAACTTTACCGTGTTATTCAGCAGCTCAAAACTAGCAAATAATACAATATAGCATGTGTCCTACCTTGCTTAGTTTACAAGTTGTCTGCCTGTATGAGTGTTTTTGAAAACAAAACATGTCATGAACGGTTTAAAATAAATTAATGATACTCATCACGAACGTTTACCACATTGGTTTACACCAACTAAACAAGCTTAACTAACTTCCTAAAAGCTATAAAGATAAAATTATGTAATATTGTTTTTAAGGGATATACTATACACTTTGCAATTTGATTACTTAAGGGCTCTTCTTTACCTCGAAGAAAACTCCCGAGTGTACAGTATGATTTCAATACAAAAGGTCTGCCTGAAGCCGCAAAATCATTGAAACATGCATTCGTAATAACGTGTTTCGGATTCTATTTATAAATTAATAATCTGGGAAAATACTTTAAGTTATAAAGAAGGCTTTATATTTTTTACGTGTTAGCTTAAAATATTGAAATTATTGCTTAAAACTCCCCGAAAATGCGTTAAAAATAATCGATTTTTACTCAGTTAAACTGTTGATTAAAAGGAGTTGTTGTCGATTTATTTCAATTATGAGATATAAGACAAAAACACAAAGCCTTTAAGAATAGTTTAAGATGTTTCACAACTTTTTAGGTTGAAAAACGGCGTCCGAAACACGGTAGTACGAAGTGCATATTTTTGCTGTTGCTCCAGTAAAAGAAAAAGCAACCGGCGACTCGAGCGTTTCACCCTATTGCCGTGTCTAAACAGTGCAATTCTTGCAGCTGAGCGCTTTGACATTGCCTCATTTAAAACCATTTTATAAATTAATCTTTTGTAATTGAGAGCTGGAAAAAACTGAATATTATAAAAATCCAAGGGTTCCGCCACTACAGCAGACCCTAAAGTCAAAGTGATGAAATGGAATAACTACCCTTAAAATTAAATAATAACCACTTACTTTTTCAATATTCTCAAAAACTACTCACTTAATTTTAGTAAAATATCATAATTTACACATATTAGTACCAGGAAGTTTTTAGAGAATATTGTCACTACAAACAAAAATACTTAAAAAATGGGGTAGCTATCCCTATAATAAAAATATATAGCACTAAATTCCTACCAACTATAAAGCTAAAATTATTTTATATTTTTCTTAATTGATATAAAAAACATTTGCAATTCGATTACTTAAGCCTAAGGGATGAAATGGGATAACCACCCTTAACATTAATTCAAGCAATAGCAAAGCATTGTCAGGTCTACTATTATCTATATAATAATATATAAAAACCAAATACCACTCACTCACTGACTCATTACGATTTCTCAAAAACTACTGAATTGATTGCAATTAAATTTAGTATGTAGCTTTCTCTAGGGACCTAGGTGCTCGCTAAGAAAGGCTTTCAAAAAAAATCGAAATTTTATGGGGATTTGGGGTGGTTAAAGTTACTAAGAAAGAACCAATGAACGAATTGGAATGAAATTTGGTATGTAGCTTCCTCTAGGGAAATAGGTGCTCGCTAAGAAAGGTTTTCAGAAAATTTGAAATTTTGGGTGGGTTTGGGGCGGGGGGGGGGGTCTAAGTTACTAAAAATCGCCATAAAAAATACATAGTGTAATATATTTAATGATATGTTTTTTGTTCATATACATTTAACTTTGATTTGTCTATCCGTGCAAAGCTGGATCGGGCCAGCTAGTATTTATATAATTACAACGCAAACATACTATAATATACAATACATAGATATGTACACTATGTACACATGAAAATGTGTAATATATATTATATATTACATATATATACATCCATAATTTACACATATAGGGTGGAAATCGGAAAACTTTTTTCTACAATTTTTATGATCAAAAGATCTCACTCGGGTGTTTTATTTCCAATGAAAATCTCATATATAACTGTACTATAATGGAATACACTTTGAAACTGTATAGTTCACACCCTCTACACACGGATAATGTTTCTCCCATGTTAATCAACTGTTCATTATTGTTTTATACGATGACAATTAACGACCAGTGTAAGCGCATCCACTCTGTTAACATAACCTTAATTAATTTAGTTTGATGGTACAGTTAATTATCCTTTATATATACGACTCGGTTGTATAGGGAGCCTTGTAGCCGAGGGGTAGCGTACCTGGCGGCTCAATCAGGGTTAAAGAGAATTAATGTTTATTTAGTCGGAAAAAGATTGGCGTTTTCACTGAATATAATACAACTAACTTTAGAAAGAAAAATGAGGATTAAATTAGTCAACGATACTATCTTAGATAGTGAAGAGGATACCTTATTAGCGAATTTCCAAATTGAAGATAAGCTATTGCAGTGACCCTTATGGTGAAACCTAAGGTAGTAAATGAGCACCAATAATGGTTCCCAGAACACGCCATTAAAAATGTTATATATACAGGGTGGTTTTTAAGTATGAAAACGGCTTTATATTGCGTAATTGAGACGTACTTGGCGGAAGAAGCTTATGCGGATCTGTGTAGTTTTAAAAATCTAACATTTGGGTGATTCTGAAATTGTTGTCCGCCATCTTGGATCCAACATTATGTTTTTAAATAGGATGGAGGCCTTGGCAACGCACGTTTGTTGAATGCATTTACCATTGCAGCCAACTTTACAAATTTAGAATCAGTTTATTATTCTTAAAAATAAACAGATTTTTTTTAGGTTAGGAACAAAAGCAAACGCAAACAAAATGTCAACGAAAAAGGCTTACTGTATTATAAGTCAAACATCTGTTGTCACATATTATAAATAAAATTGCTGATTTGAATAAAAAACGTAAAACAATTTTAGTTTAGGCATATTTTGAACCAAATTTTGAACCAAAACATGTTTCTTGAAAGCGTTTTATAAGTTTTTATCATCGGGTAATTATGAACTATTCTTCACGACTAGCAGTGTTTTTAAGATTGGGTAAATGCAAACACAAACAAAAAGACACGAAAAAAATTTAAACATTATATATTAAGCATAATAATTTAAACATCTGGTGTAAAATAATAGGAGTATTGATCCATTTGGTTGGCATACTTAAAACTTGTTTGAAATGTTGACTATCGAGTAGATATTTAAATATTAATGGTGAAATTGTCGCCGCATACCGAATTATTGGGGATGGTGCGTGTCTTCTTCGACCTCTGTCTTACATTATGTACAGGTCAACGCTAACCCCTCCACCCTAATTAGATCTGTCGTAATCAATCGTCATTTCCATGAAAATATCAGCGTGTACAATAATCATGAGGTTGGTGAGAGAAGCGAGCAGTGGCTTAGCCCCTAGTGTATTACATATCAATCAAGTTGGTGGGAAAATACCGAAATTAAAAATTAAAAGTAATAATCAATAACACTACTGTAAGATACAAAAAGAATTAAGATTGTTTTCAATGTCGTATATTATTATGCGAGGTATTCAGTTCAATAAACGCAGTAAAACCGTACAAGTGAGAGTAGCTCAGTCGGTAGAGCGTTACCACAGAATGGTCAAGGTCCTGGGTTCAAATCCGGGTCTTGGTCCATATTATTTCACTTGTAATTTAATTAAATAATTGTAAGTAAGTTTAGGCCTACTGAGCAGATTGAAGATGTTCAGTGTTGGTACAATAATTACTAAACTCCATGTAGGCTACCGTATTTCTCAATGCTCGCCTCTAATGATGAAATAAAACTATTTATACTTACGCATCACAATGATATCGTGTTCTTCAGACGGTTTGGTGTATATGATAGGCTTTTCCGTGGACACTTCGCAAGTATAGGCTCCTGAAGAATCAAAGTTCATGTTGGTGAGAAGCACTTGGTGTTCATTACTGTGTGAGACCTGAACATATATACATATAATTAATTAGCTGTAACGACTTTTTAACATAATATACAGTTTTTTTTAAGTGAGCCACTATTGGTACCTTGTAAACTATAAATCTGACACCAATACAGAGGTCATCTTTCGAATTTTGTATACACCCTAATAAAGTGACCAAGCTACACATTTGTCACGCATGAAAAAATGAAGTTGGTAACAGATGTTCAATATCAGCTGATTCAGAATCCAGAATTCAGTAAAGTAAAAACTCATAATTAAATAATATATAGAGTGTTCCATTAGAAATTCGAAAGTTGGCCGGAATTTTCCAATATAAAAAAAGTTGACCGCTATATTGTAAAATTGTGGACATTTACAAATATTTTAGATACACATTATTTAATTTATCTCTCTCTAAAAAAAGGATAGGTTCCCTATTTAAAGTTTGCTGTCTATTTATCGTTTACAAGGGGCCCATTTAAAAAAGACACACTATGGAAACTATTCGGCTGATTTCACTAACAATTTTACAGTTTAACCATATCAATGCCACGAGTGTTTATACATTACAATTACTACATTCTAAGGCTAGGATATTGAGATGCGTTTGACGCGAGCTGCATGACACTATCGCGACATTCTCGTCGTGTTGGGGAACGCATATTGCAACGTAGTTGCTCGCGACTCTCGCCCAGTAGACACGTGCAGTTTCATTAATTTGATTTATTTTGTTAGAATGTTCAAAATTAGCTGAGATTACAAATATATTGGTAATTGAAAATTATACTGAACATACAAATCTATTTTCTATAAAATTATTTATCCAATTTACATGAAATTTGAAATATATTAAAAAAATATATGTATAAATACAATGTAGAAAAATGATAGGTCTACTACAAAATTTAAATAAATAGGCCAGCAACTTTACTAAGCATATATAATGAGTGTAGCCTAGGCATAATTAATTAGCCTATCTATCAACATATCTTCAGTAAAAATCTCATCAAAAGAAATGATGGACTGTGAAAACACAGTACAAAATATAAATATAACTTAACTAGGGGAGACCCCTACGTGCTCCGCACGCCAACCCCCAATGGAACCTTCTAAAAACAAATGTTATGTTTTATCTATACTAATATTATAAAGAGGAAAAGTTTGTTTGTTTGTTTGTATGTAAAGGGTAATCTCTGGCACTACTGAACCGATTGAAAATATAGTTTTACTAATAAAAAGCTACACTATCCCTGAGTAACATAGGCTATAATTCATTTCGTTAAAAACCTTTTTTTATTTCAATATTTGTAAATTTAGTCATAAAAAATTTTAGGGTTTGGCTTAGAATGATAAATCAACACATGTATTTACATTTATTACCATAGCAACCAATTGAATAAAATAACAGATAATATAGATGTTTGCTCCAATATTTCCATTAACAGCTGATTTCAAAATTTGAAGCAATTATTTTTGTACTTCTAGCTTTTAGGTTAGGGTTTTAAAGTGTAGACCTGAGCCTTGCTGGTTCTTTTAACCATTATTATAACTGCTGTTATAAAATATAAAAAATAATTTGATTTGAACATTTAACATTATTTACCATCTTAGTTTTGAGGTTATTATTAATACTACACCTTTATTATAAGTAAAACATAACATATGATTTAGAAAATTCCGTTGGGGGTTGGCGTGCGGAGCACGCAGGGGTCTCCCCTAGTTTATAATAAAGTTATATGATTAATAATAATAACCTCAAAATTAAGATAATAAATACTGATAAATACTGATAAATGTTCAAATCAAATTATTTCTTATATTTCATAACAGCAGTGTCTGTTATAATAATGGTTAAAAGAACAAGCAAGGCTCAGGTCTACACTTGAAAACCCTAACCTAAAATCTAGAAATACAAAAATAATTGCTTCAAATTTTGAAATCAGCTGTTAATGGAAATATTGGAACTAACAGCTATATATTATCTGTTCTTTTATTCAATTTATTGTTATGGTAATATATGTAAATATATGTGTTGGTCTATCATTCTAGGCCTAACCTATGAATTTTTTTCGACTAAATTTACAAATATTGAAATAAAAAAGGTTTTTTATCGAAATTAATTATAGCCTATGTTACTCAGGTAAAGTGTAACTTTTTATCAGTAAAACTATTTTTTCAATCGATTCAGAAGTGCCAGAGATTACCCCCTACATACAAACAAACAAACTTTACCTCTTTATGATATTAGTATAAATGTATGAAGAGTTAATAGAACAGCCATACAACCTTACAAAAATCACACTTATAAGGTTTCTCTATGTGTGTGTCAACGTGTATCTTTTATAGGTTAATAAAATAAGTAGCAGATTTTATTTAAAAATATAATTTACTTTAACTGTCATATTATTTCACAGAACAGCTGTTTTATGTTTTTAATTTATTTATTTAATACAAAAAATGTTTTAATGTAAACTGCAGAACAGCTGTTTTTTGTTTTTAAATTCTCATGTATTTCTTATGGGGGTTTTTCGTTTTTCGGGGATCTCAAAAACCCCTTAGTTTTTAATTTTAGATAAAACCAATATTTTTCCCTCGTTCCTTGAATCGATACTTTTAATTTGACATCTCTCCCATCATCCTCCGATTTACCAAATTCCCACAATTTTGAATCTAAAATTTTGCTTACAGAATTATATATAAGGATTGACATAATTATTAATCAAGATAGTAAAAATAAATACACCCTCCAACCGCCTCCAAAAATTTAACAAATGGTTAGTGAGATATTAAAGTTTTTATTTAGGAGTTTAACGGTACTGTGTTGCACCTAGAAAAGAGGCCTAGAATTATAAAATTGATAGCCTATGTGCTTAAATACTGTCGTACAGTTTTAATTTTTTTATATTATATTTATATATATAATTTAAATGTGTCATACATTTCAAACGAATGTATATGAGTATTTTTATAAAAAAACAGTTTTCAATAAAAACATATTCATTGATAATTATGCGTGCATAAAGTTGATAGATTATTTAGTTAAAAATTATCGTATATATATAATTTTTTTATATTATATTTATACATATATATTGTTTATGTATATTTTAAATTTCTTACAAATCGGATGTTTGTTTTTAAAGAAAATTTATTTTTTATCGAATACAAGTTCATCAAGACTGCTTATAGGCTAATACGCTAGTCTTAACGAAATTGTATTCGATAAAAACCAAAATTATCTAAAACATAATTATTATATCCTCTGTGGTGTGACGCGTGGCGCGAGAAACTGTGTCACTGCCACTGTGCCACCCAACTGTCGTGCTACGCGAGTCGCGCTACGTAGCGTGGCGATGCCATTATGCGCTAATCCATTCATTTACGAATGTTACAAAAAGTCGCGGTGTGCCACGTCGCGTGACAAGCGTCAATCGCGTCTCAATATGCACCCATACAGGAATATGGGGTTGATATTCCTATACAATAAATATAAACTGAGCTAACTTCCTTCAAGATATAAAGCTAAAATTGTGAAATATTATTCGTAAGTGATATAAAAACCATTTGCAATTCGATTACTTAAGTCAAAGGTATGGAATGGGATAACTACCCATACAAAAACTACCCAATCATTTACACACTAACTTTTTCTTTATACTCAAAAACTTATGGAAATTCGCTTAACACCAATAGACGAACATATTTGTAATGGCTCATGTGTATTTAAAACTACTCCATATCATACATTACCAAAAGATAAAAAATTGTTGGGAAAAATAAGTAAAATCCCAAAATCTTAACATGTGTGTGTTAAAGCTTCAAACTTAATTATTTCGAAACTATACGGTCGGGGTTAAGCTACTTGCGCAGTGAATGCCTCATTTGCGTACTGCATTAAATCAGGATATAATTTCAATTTACCGTTGTTTTATAGGAAAACACATTAAACTGTTTTTAATACAAACATAGGTTTAACAGTGCATGCAATTGAACCAAGGCAAAGTACATTAGGTAATGCATTTTTAATCTATGTTGGTTGATAACTTTATGTAATGAGGACGTTTTAATACCATTTTGCTTTTAGGATTAAAACAGTTTTAAAAACAAACCAGCTGTTATGTAACATTCATTGTACTTTTCAAACATGGGAGAGGCCAGGCACAATGGTTAACGTAGGCGTCAAAGTTTTATAGAGTGATGAAAAAAAAAAGAAAAAAAAACCGAAAGGGATTTATAAAATATGATCTCGGGACAGTAGTCCAACGTCAGGGAAACGTCAGGGGAAACTTAGAAAACCTATTTACAACATCCCAAAATAACTCGTCCCTTTCATACCATCTCCATTTCAAAAATGTGTAACGGACTCATTCGGCTTGTGATACATCAAATTGAAGATCTTGAAGACCCATTGATTTCTGTGGCAAGAAAATACAAATCAGCTATTCGTTCGCTACGCTCAGAAATGTTATTTGTATAATGTTATATTATTTAAAAGACCTAAAGAGGAACGCAAAATCTGTTCTCTCCTCTGTTCACTTCAATAAATATTAAAACGTGTTCAGATAATGCACAGTATAATACGGAAGCGCCTACTGGTTCATTATGGTAGGTATGAACACAGCAAGATATACTCTATCAACCTTGTGAACACAGAACACTTGACGCATGCGCGTAGGCTGTCTATGCAGTATGCGATGGAGAGAGAAGAAATGATTCTAACTCTTTCTTTTTCATCTGGGTTTTTAGTCGGAGAAGGGGGACCGTTTCAATCCTCGTCTCGATCATGCCAAGTCATGCTACCGTGGCTAGAGAAATGATACGTATATATATTCTAGTATGCACTGCGCATGCGTTTAGAGTGCTTTTCACTTTTCGTCTGATCCAATTTGACGTACCGTGGTTATCAACAAATATGGCAGATAACATCGAAGAATGTTTTTGCTAGCAGCAATGTTACAGCAATCTTAGCTTCATTCTAGCAATATTGTTTATACTATTTATCAACATTAAAATGTTAGTAAATTCTTGGTTATAGCAAATATTTCGACAAGAAATGTTAGTAACACGTTTTTTTACTTAGTTTAAAGGTAGCTAGGTTTTGTGTTTAATTGTTTAACCTGCAGTTGTTATAAAAGTACATTCTTAGCCGAACTATATCCTTACAATATCAACATACCCTTAATAGTTTCTCTTGTAAAGTATATTTTGGATAAAGTATTAAAGCTAGTAATCAGCTGTTGTATATGTGTTACGCCGTGGTCTTCCAGTGAAATTGATAAGAAAGCGTATGGCCGAAATGGAGTAGCTAAAGCGGAGGACATGTTGCATCCACGCGAAAGTGTTCCAAAATTTAAACACTGATCTAGACTACATGATCTAGATGATTTTCTCAAGATGGCGTTAGAGAAAAGAGGTGGCAGTGAAATTCTAGTAAAGCCAGTTGCGATTCAGGTTCCTACCATCACTGTACAACCAGAAGAGCTGGTTTTGCAAAAAAGCTATGTTTTTATAGGGTTTTGCGGTTAATTTCCCAAGCGAATGTTTTCGGAGATGCCGAATATAGGACAATCTCATGTAAATAACTGGTAATGCCCTGTTAGTTTAATATTACGTTGGTGGTCGAATGACGCTTCCAGAACGTTTTTAAAGACAGCTCTTTTAACAAATTTGATGTACGGTACTGCCTAGTAGAGCTTGGTTTGAACTAGCCGACGGGTGCTGCCGCTTGTAGCGAAAGGTGGTACTGTTTCAGACGTGATGATTGCTGTTGTAGGCGGAACGTTCCATATGTTTGAATTGGGTTTATGTCGACAGCTTATTCTTTATAATAAAGTAACATGTGAAATTAATAAAATGATACTTCCGTGCTATTTAATTGGGAAAATAAGTTTTAAATAATTATGTATTTTGTATAAACTATTAGGAGAGACCCCTGCGTGCTCCGCACTCCAACCTCGTTGGAACCTTCAACACACATATGTTATGTTTTCTTATAATAAGCTTATAATAAAAACCTCAAAGCTAAGATGGTAAATAATGTTAAAGGTCCAAATCTAATTATTTCATATATTTTATAACAGCAGTTATAATAAAAGTTTATAGAATCAGCAAGGCTAATGTATACATTTAAACACAAACCCAACCTAAAAAGTTAGAAATACAAATACAATTGTTTAAAATTTTGAAATCAGCTGTTAATGAATACATTATACCAAATAGCTGATTAATGTAAAAACTATAAACATATTTACTTATTATTTGTTATGGCGCTCACATTGCCGTAAAATATTTAGTATATTTTTTTATGTTTTTGTGTTCAACATTGGCATTGTTTATGTAAACCTAAAAGTTAGAAATACATATAATTATTTCAAAGTTTGAAATCAGCTGTCAATGAAAATATTAGAGCAAACATCTTATTACTATACCATCACTAAACGCTTTTCATTATTATTTATTATGGCGATCCCGTTTCCGTAAAATAATTGGTATGGTTTGTGTTATAATTAACTTGAATTTATTTGTATGCAAATTGTTAATTCGTAAAATCACGCTATGAGGAAAAGAGTGGGAATGGGCAAAGGAGGAAGCTTGATGGAATTAATAATACAGTACATATTTAGTAAACGTATCAAATTCTTTAGAAGTGAAGAATTAAATAGGGTATGATCGAGTTATAGAACTAATGTATGCTATAATACGTTATAAGATTTACTGTTTATTGTAATACTGCTTATAAATACAACCTTTTATAATCAATATATTCGTTTATACAAATTTAAAGATAAGATACCTATTCGTTTAGCTTCGGAAACATTCCGACATCTTCGTATAACATATAAACATAATAATATATTCGATTATTCATTTCTTCACTTTAATATTAATAACTTCTAAATTATTTTTTCTATCAATATAAAATAAAAATAAATTAAAAGATAATATTTTCATCTTTCTTTAAATTTATAATAACACATATAAATACAACATTTTTTAGAAATAAGCATGCAGTTTTATAATCCTTATAATTGTACACATTTAAAGACTTAAAAATCCCAGTCAGCACAGATAGGTAGACCTAGATAAAGTCTTGTGTTTTTAAATGGTATGAAGCCTGGTTTATTTTATTTTACCTTGTTTAACCGCACATTACATTTCGAAAGCTATAAGTTTCACTCCTCTCCTTTTGTGATAAATATTAAAAAAGATACTCCAATTTTCGATGTTCCGTATTAATATAACGAAATGAATTGTTACGTTACTTTCTGTATTTTTGTTGGATGTGCCAAACAGACTTAGCCTAAGGGATTCGTACTTATTTCAACTTAATGTTTAAGTTTTTGTTCTTTATTGTATTCAAATTATTTTTACAAGTCTTTGAAAATTCAATTATTTGCAACAATACAGGGCAAAAATAATTCTGCCACAAATAACACACAAGTTACAATGTTTTTACACGCGAACCTTATTTTAAAACAGTTTCGTGTAAATATTCCATTCAGTGTTATAATTTATTAGGGGAAAACTGTAGTATATTTTTCACAAACTGTTTTTGTTAACGCTTGCTTTGGTGTTAATAAAGTTCTGAAGATAATTCATCGAAAAAAGAACGAGTAATCGGATCAAAGGAAAATAGATTTTAATATTAGATTAATTGAGTATCGATACTTTATTTTTTCGATTCAAGAATAGATAGAATAAGAAAATAAACATTTGTTGTTTGATAAAATGTTGGAGAACAACTGCCCCCAGTAGTCACTGAATCCGTGAGATTATTCCGGTTCTACAAACGTGTCAATTATATGTGTTCGGTTTCGTAAAAGTGTTTGGTGCCTTTTTCGTAGGTTACGTTTTACATTTTGTATTGAGGTGTATGGGGATTTATAGCAACAAGGACATACGACAAAACAATAATCAACTATTTCCACCAGCCCAATTCAAAATGGCGGATTTTAAAATCTTTGATGCTGAATATATTAAAAACCATTAAACAACTTATATATTATGTTATATACTAAAGACGTTTATGGAAAATAATTTTATATATTATATGAAGCAAATGCAGTTGAAAGCTATATGGAATTTTACTTTTGGGTTCAATCGTTCTCAACTTGCAACCGTACTGATCGCACGGAACAACTTTTACGGAACGTTTTTCCACCTAACCGATTTAACGACCTTATTATCTACTAGGGGCTCTTCCCCTGTTCGCTTCGCTCGAAAAACCCCTGCGGTGACTTATGGTGATGCAAATGCAAAAAACAAAATCTCTAATTTTGTCCATAATTTTTTAATTTTTTAAATTTTTTATGGTGAGACCTAAGGCCGGGAGTAGTCAATGACCATCGATCATAGTAACTAGAACAAGTTTTGGGCTGTCATTAAAAATTGTATATTGTATAGTAATTTTTACCGAAATGATGATTGATTAGGACAGAGGAGGACATGGATCTAAGTTTGGTGGTGGGGATAGCTGTGACATGTACATGTCATGTGAGATATAGATCGAAATAGACACGCAATGTCTCCAACATTTGTCCACAAAATCCCTAATTTTGTCTATACGTTTTACATTACATTAAAAAATATTTTTAACAGAAATTTTAAATATTTTCGGAATAAAAAGTTGCCTAAAATATTTTCTAAATTTTAATGAAAGTTTCGTAAAAATTGGATCAGCCATTCCGGAGATTAACCCGGCCAAACAAACAAATTGACAGATAGATAGATTGACAGATAGACTGAGAGATAGACAGACAGACAGACAGACAGACAGACAGAGAGACAGACAGACAGACAGACAAGTAGACAGATAGACTGACAGATAGACAGACAGATAGACTGACAGACAGACAGAAAAAACATGTATAAATATGTGTGTTTTGGTAATGGTTTTTAGAAAAAAGCTTATAATTTTATCACATACCGAAACTTCAATTTTATTTATAATTATAGATAATGTTTCGTAAAGTTCAACTATTAAACAGTATTTTTGAGAATTTTAACCTCTCATTTTTAAAAACCATGGTTTTGTTAAATTTGTTGAGGAAAATTGTAATTTTTGTTGAAAAAGCCGAAAAATGAGTTCCGATTTTACAACTTTGTCAAGAATATCACTATTACTAAGAACTTGTTCAATGTTTATCTATAGAATGTAATGTGACACTGTGTACGAAATTTGAAGTTATTGCAAAATCTAACATTTTGATATTTGGCTATTTTGATGTTTTGGAATCGGAAAAAAATATTTTATGTTTTTGTTTCATAAAGTTGACAGAATTGTTAAAGAGAATGATTCCAAAATCAACTTAGTTCGACAAATCCCTGTTAACTCATTTTTGTTTAAATTTACCTAAATTAAAAAAAAAACTAAAAACCACCAAATTAAATGAAATATTTATAAAAAAAAAAATAGTTTATTTGGTCCATTAAAAGTCACACTTTTCCCAAATTGTTTTAAAATTAGATTACTCTTGCCGAGAAAATAATGTACGTCGAAAGTTTTTTTATTTTTCCGTTATGTGTATAGAACACTTGCTTCGATGTTAATAAATTGCTGCAGTAGAAGGTTTTACTCAAGCCGGAACGTGTAATAGGATTAAATGAAATCGATTTTAATGTTGCACTAATCGTGTTTCGATACTTTACGGTTGGCAGAATGTGTTAATTAATTTCTGCTGATATTATCCTACCTATGTCAACAGCTGAATACCATACACGTTGGAACATGTATTTAAGTATGCAGGATAAGCTCGTTGCATTTAATAGTACACGGATTCGCTGTGTAAAAATATCACCGACACGGCGTTGATTTTTATTTTATGACGTCATGGAATCCTTCTGTGGATAAAATATGTTTTAAGTGGACTACACACGGACAGATCTGATCCAACCACACAACCGCTACTTTACAGACGACAGATTTATCTGACCGATTTTCAGTAAGCATTTGACAGAAATGGTTAATAGCGGGATGATTGCACAGTGGGGGAAACAACCGTGTTAGGAGTACAAAAGTCGTAAAATAAAGGTCCATAAACACCACATCGACCTTTAAGAGATTATTCTGGCTAAGATAAATAAATACAGTAGAACCTCTAATATCCGAGGTAATCGGAACCGGGCCGACCTCAGATAATACGGTAGACCATGTAATGAGGAAACATCTGAGGTACGAGTTTCCGTGTCATTTATGTCGTTATAGGCCATTTATTTACTTCTAAATCTATTTTATTTGGCTTTAAATTATATAGTTTTAAATAAACAAAGAAGCCTTTATAATGTACTCAAATAAAAGAAATTTGATACTCTACTGTAATCCAAATCTTCAAGCTACTGTAATAAAACCCCAAAATTAAAGTCTCTGAAGTTTTTTTATGCTCGATTTTTTTATTGATTGTCTAGCCTCTTCTTTATTTGAATACCGTTAAGATACCCATTTAATTGCGGATTTATTTCGTCTATAATCTCCGACAGTCACTTCCCCAATCCTAAATCACTTGCCACTTTTCTTATTGAATCAATTCCATCTAATCGTTCCATCTAATCACTCCATCTAATCGTTTAATTGTTGCCCATTTTTTATTTAAAGATAAAACAACACTCACAATGACTCTCATTCACAAAGTTTAACACCGACACCGACTAAAAACAAAAGAACAAAATACAGTAGCAGGGGGGAGAAACAACTCTTGGTGAGTCCTAAATATAATGTGACGTGAGGAGAGTAGTGTATTACAAGCCCAAGACCGCTTCGTCATTCACTATACTACCCGTCCGCTAAAGGTCACCATACTATTGAGTTGGGTAAGGAGCGGAAATGTTTTCAGGATGTACAAGGCAAACGACAGTTTTGTTTTCTTTCTGTTCCATCTAACACAGAAGTTATTTTTATAAATTCACTTATAGAGAAATATTCTCAAGTTATGAATTCTTTATAGAAATCAATTCAGTTAACTTACATTTATTTGTAAGTTAACAGAATTGATTTTGATAAAAGTTTAAAAAAATTTGCCTCGGTTAATTCGGAAATTCGGATAACCGAGGTATTGCGGTAAGTATTAGTTATGAGTTATAAAAGTTTATCTGTCTAGTATATCAGTTGCTTCAGTGAGTTTGAGGAACCGGAGAGTTAACCGCATTCATTATTGTATTTACTGAAATTAAAATATTTATTGTTCACTAGTAAAAAATTCCAATAATACGAAATTTTATAAAAGTGAAAATTACAAGATTCGCCTGGATACGCCACGAATGTTGGGTAAAAGTGTTTGATTGAATGTTTTAAATTGTTTGTAATTTTTAATTGGCACCTGCAGAATGTGTTTAGTTATGTTCATGCCAAATTGCTGTTTCTAGAACGTATTTAAGGTTTGGAAAAATAAGAAAAAATACTCTGCCACCTCTGAGTATTTTTGTGGTCAGTTCAGGAGTCCTAAATGAAGAAGGCACTACCGAAATTAAACACAAATTCAAGAACTTTACTTCTTAACTAGTAAGTCCCCGTGAAAAATCACAGGAAGATTAATTAGATACAAATTAGAAATAAAAAATAAAAATAATTTTTGAAAACTAAAGGCTTTATCTAGGCCTACCTAACTAGGCTGACGGGGATTAACACCGTAAATGTGTACAATTATAAGGATTATAAAACTGTAAGCCTATTTGTTAAAATTTTGTATTTGTATACATCCTAAAACCATTTTATTTCCCCTCGGTGGATCGTCCCGACAACGACGCACGATTCAATCTACAGGGACAAAAAGTAAAGGTCGGTACAATTTGAGAAATTGGATAATCTACACCATCCTAGCTCCCAACTCGGTGATGCTATATGGAGGGTAATTTCCAGGGCGGAGAGAGATTTTGTGCTAATAAATTGGGAGTTAAGTTAATCACATTTTACTAACGAATGGAGGGAAATTTTACTTGAAGAAAAATTGTAACCTAGTATATATAAAAAAGGGTTTATGATTTTACAGCAATTACAGTTCTTTCAGTTCTTCTAAGATATAACTGCTTTTAGTTTTTTCAAGTGACCGACACCATTTATTTTCCTACTTTATAATCGTTTACATTCTGGTTTGTAAACAAAATGTATAAAAGGTAAAAAAAACCTCAAAAACTAAAGTACTCTGCACCCTGCTCGCTTCTCTGACCAATCCCAGCGGCAACTCGTGGCAATGCTATTGATTATTGAATATTCTAATATTTTTCAAGGAAATGACGATTAATTAATAAAGAGGCACTTCGATTGGCGTAGGCTGGTGGTGCAGAAGTCATTTAGATCTTACGCATGCCCAGTAGGGGCATAGTTTGTTATTTGAGAGACAATTTACAAGTTATACAATTACGACCCAAATATGATAGTTACTGTAATCAGATAGGGCAGGAACGGTAAAGCGGTATTTCAAACTGATCAGGTAAGCCTAGTAAAGGATAAAGTTGAGACTCTTTCGTTGAGTTTTGTTTGTGATTGCTTTTACCCATCTTAAAAGAAAACTGTAGTTGTGAAGAATAAGTACCTGATTCTAAATTTTTCAAGTTGGTTGATATGGTAATAAGTATAAATGCATTCAAGAAACTTGATTTTTTCATTATAGGCCTAACCTAAATTGTGTTAAGCTTTAGATCCAAATAAGCAATTTATTTGTAATATACAGTGTAACAACAGATGTTTGAATTATCCTTGTATATTATTTCTCAAAGGTGTTTTTTGTTTCTAAGCGATATCTCCCTTAATTCTTCATCAAAATTAATTATTCAAGCATCATTTTAAAGCTTATGTTCCCCGCTATTGACAACAAATAGACATACAGCTTAAAATGCATGTTTTCGTTACAAAAATGTATTTAAAAACTTGTATATTATACTTCATATGGTTCCTAATGAAAGGCGCCATCTATTAACAATCTGTTTAACTAACATGATGGCTGTTAAATGGTTTACATTATATTTGCAAGTGTATTCTATCACGAAAATCAATCAAATGAAATCAAGATAAAGCTTTATAAATAAATAAACGTAAATAACGATATTAAATCAGCGTATTAAATCAGGTAATTACTCCTAACTTGCGACATTTTCACACTTGTGAGCTAGTAATGTTTTACTATAGGCTAATATAAGTCTTTTTCGTTGGTTTTGTGTTTATTTTTATTTTGTTAATCTAACCTAAAAAAGGTATGGTTTGTGAAGAATAATTAACTGATTCCAAATTTGCTAAATTGGTTGCTGTGGTAATGAATGTAAATGAATAATGTGTAGTTTCAGTATAGGCCTAACCTAAAATTGTTGATAAGACTTTGATAATAATCGGTTATTTTATATTTTGTTATAGGACTGGAATAAACCTTCGTATTTACACAATTTTTACCCTTTAAAATCGAAATTTTGCATAATACTTTCTTAGTCACCTTCTAAGACCCCATAAAAATATAGCTTCAAATTTTAGTTTGCTTCAACTTGTTTTTGCTCTACGTTAATTATGAATCAGTCAGTCACTTAGTATATTTACGGACACTATCAGATATTTATGTAATAACTTTTACAGAAGATATGCCCAGTTAGGTAGGCCTATATGATTTTCAACGACTTCTAACCGCAAATCAAGTCATACAGCCTACATTAAACTTAATATTTCGAAGTTATATTGTTTTCATGTGTATCGAATTAATCTGCTTGTGAATTTCACGGGATCTTACTAGTTTAATATGTTAAAAACAGTAAATCTTGCAAAAATATCTATTATGTCGTTGTACACTTTTTTAAATATCGTTGGTAATGCAAAATATACAGTGATTTATTGAAATACCACTTGTTAATTTTAAACTTAATGTGCAAAATCAAATATCAAAAGTGTATTGTATTTAGTGGTATGGAATAAACTACTCGGTTGATGTAAATTAAGATCTATACCATGCAACAAGAACCCTTAACTATACAATGTATTCTAAGAGGTGGAAATATTTAAGGGTGAGGTCATTCTCTGCTTGTCCAATTCAATTCTAATGCTTTCGTCTTACAAAAAGGATTACGTTCTGAAATGAGTTCACTCTAGTGGAATCTAATTAGCTACAAAATGGAAGTCGGAGTTTGTGTCGTCATACCGCAGAAGTTGGAACAGGGTGACTTTAATTACATTTGTTGTTTGATTTAGTTTTAACATAACAGTTTCAGATACATTATAATCTTTACTAACATTATAAAGAGGTAAAGTTTGTTTTTTTGTTTGTTTGTTTGTATGTAGGGGGTAATCTCTGGCACTACAGAACCGATTGAAAAAATAGTTTTACAAATAAAAAGCTACACTATACCTGAGTAACATAGGCTATAATTCATTTCTATAAAAACTTTTTTTATTTCAATATTTATTTGTAAATTTAGTTGGACAAAATTCTTAGGTTAGGCCTAGAATAATAAACCAACACATGTATTTACATTTATTACCATAGCAACCAATTGAATAAAATAACAGATAATATAGCTGTTTGCGCCAATATTTCCATTAAAAGCTGATTTCAAAATTTGAAACAATTATTTTTGTATTTCTAGATTTTAGGTTAGCGTTTTAAAGTGTACACCTGAGCTTTGCTGGTTGTTTTAACCATTATTATAACTGCTTTTATAAATAAACGGTACCAGGAACTATCACATACTTTCTCACAAACATATTTAAATTATTAAACAGATTCACTGTGACGTGTAGGGTAGGGTAGGAGAGTTGATTTTTTATTTAAGTAGGAGATTAACTAATAAATATTTTTATTATTAGCTAAAGAGAAAACCATTCGATCGATTTCAAACAAATTTGCACCAAACACGTCAATTAGGCCTGTTTTTGAAAATTTTTGAAAAACAACCCCATTTATAGCCAACCCCCCCCCCCAAAATCAGTTGTTATTATTATTATGAGCTAAACGAGAATTTTGAGAAAGATGCGATTTTTTTGCATATGGTAGGGTACATTAAAGGCTACAAATAAGCCAAATTTTGTGCATCTATACAGGCCTACTTGACATGTGTGGAGCAAATGTTTTTGAAATCGATCGAATAGTTTTCGCTCTAGCTTTGTATACATACATACATACATACATACATACATACATGCATACATACATACATACATACATACATACATACATACATACATACAT
>JAGFPH010000154.1:654981-665752 GCA_018207615.1 Philaenus spumarius
AGACATGAAAGTAAGTTAATGACATTGTCATTTAGTTGTGAGCTATATTTAAAGTTTCAAATTTCTAGCTCATCGAGAAGCTAGTTTAAACTTGATAGTAAAATTTGTACTAAACAGACAGACAAGAAAGCTAGTTAAAATGACATCGTCATTTAGTTCTGAGCAGAGTTTCAAGTTTCTAGCTCATCGAGAAGTTAGTTTAAAATCGTGCAAAATGTCTATGAACAAATTAATAGACAAGAAAGCGAGTTAAAAAACGTGGTAAAATGACAAAGTTGATGCCAAATATTGCTTTGCGAGTAAAGCATGCAGTAAATCTACAAGTGAAACATAGAAACAGTAATAAAATTCCCAAGGGTCTTATGTAAGCGGGGAAATATTTCCCTAGATTCCCACTTTAGTGACAGTTTGATTTTCCCGTAAGACCGTGGGTATAAACCTTTGCTGAGCTCAAAGTGAAATTATTAAATGTTTGATTTTCCTTTGTTTTTATAAACTGTTAGTATTTCAGTGACGTAGATTTAATCTATGTAATGTTTGTCACATCTTTAATATTATACGGAATTGTGCACACAGTAATATGCAGTGTATGGTGTGCGCCAAAATAACAGTACTTAAATTAAAGCAGCTCTAGTTGGTTGTTGATTGTTGCCAGGACACGTAGCTTATTATTATATCCTTATTTGAGTTTAGTAAAAGTTATAATGGTTCTTATCCCTTCAAAGAAAGTTTTTTGTTGTAGAGCGATATTTTAAGCTCGTACAGAACATGTTTTGAGATCTGATCACATACTGTGAGCTATTGCTGGATTTTAGCCGTATTTATTTAGATTATAGCAATCAATAAGAACTAGCTGACCCGTGCGAATATTTCGCAAGTTCGGAGTAGGCCTACATTTACCTGATTTAACACGTTGATTTAATTCAGTTAATTAAGTTTATTTATTTACATTGGTTTATAAATAACAGTTTCCCTAAACAATCTTACAGTGTAAACAATCCAACTAACAGCTGTCATGCTAGTTAAACAGATGGTTAGTAGATGGCGCCTTTCATTAGGAACATACAGAGTATAATATAAAAGTTTTTTAAATCAATTTTTGTTATTAAAACATGAATTTTAAGCTGTTTGTCTATTTTTCCCGTGTAGAGGTTAAGGAAAGCTTTAAAATGATGCCTCATTCATGTAATTTGATGATGTATTAAGGAAGTTATGGCGTACCGACAAAAAAATAGTCTTGAGAAATAATATATGCGATGTTTAGCGAATTTTCAAAGAAAAGATGAGCTATTTCCAGTGACCCTTATGGTAAGACGTAAGTTTGGGAGTATTAATTGAGCACAGACCATGGTCTAAAGGACATGTTTTCGGGTGTCAATAAAAACTTTATATATATATAGATATGTACACATATATATGCTCGCACTATGAGGTCTGTCTAAATCGTTCGTGAATAGTATGATAAAAACATAAAAACATATTGTACATTAGAAAAGCCTTTATTGGCCTTCAGAATACTCTCCACCAGACGCAACGCACTTCTGACAACGTTCGTATTGTGCCTCAAAACTGTTGGAGAAGTCTTCAAGTAGAATCGTTTTCAGAATTGCCGTCTCATGGTTCTGAATCTCTTCGACGTCCGCAAACCGTGATCCCTTTAAGGCCTTCTTAAGAAGTAAGAACAAAAATAATCAGCAGGTGCCAGATCTAGAGACCAACACGGTGGGTGTTGCAAAACTGTCATGCCACGATCAGTTAAAACTTTTCGTGCTGGTATGTGATGGTGTTTGTCCTACAGTAAAATCCAATTTACAATCTGGAACATTTGTGGCCTAACACGCCAGATGCGCTGTAACAAACGTTTGACAACCTCCAAGTAGAATGCGGTATTCACCGTTTGGCTAGCAGGAACGAATTCCTTATGGATGATTTCTTCTTTGTCAAAAAATGTGATCAACATGGTCTTCACTTTGAATTTTTCCACTCGGATTTTTGTTTGTCGCGGGGAAGAAGCTGACCGCCATTCCATTGATTGTTTTTTCGTTTCGGGGTCGTACTGGTAACACCAAGCCTTGTCTGCTGTAACAATGGAACCCAGAAAAGTCGGATCCCAGTCACACAAATCGATGAAATCGCCACTGGCTACAAAACGTTTTGCTTTTCTAGGATGTGCGGCACAAAACGTGAACAAATCTTGCGTTTGCTCATTTCTTCATGGACGATGCCCCCCCCACCCACTGTGTCTTTGCTAATACTCACTTATTAATCGCAGAGTCAATGGTGAATCTTTTGTTAGCATCGTTCACACACGTTCAATATTTTAAAGTTTTCTGCTTGTGGATAGTCGTCCCGAACGCTGTTCGTCCTCCACCGATTCTTTGCCAGCGCGAAAGAGTGCAAACCAATCGTACACACATTTCCTACACACAGCATCCTGACAGTACACTTGCACCATGGGTTTCTGTCGCCGTTTTACCCAATTTGAAGTAGAACTTAATGTTGAGTCGTTGCTTCGTGGTTTTTCGACGCACACTACTCGGAAAACTCTGTTGCAAAGACTATAAAAGCACAGCAATAGAAGACTCTCGCAATTTCCAAACGTGTTTATGACGCATACACGCGCGATGTTTCAAGCGTTGAGTACTGATATATTAAACACTTAAACTAAATACCATTCACTGAACTTTTTAGACAGACCTCGTATAACGGCCGCAGTTAAAATTCGATTTGGTCAAAATTTCGTACACACGTTGGTTGTCTAAGTTGCTCAAATAAGTAAATAAGTTCGTTAGTCAAAAAACATGGCAGTCGTGGGTCTGCCGTTGGAAGTGAAAACTTTTTATGTTTAAAAATGTTGGACTTTTTTAATTTTTTATATTTATCAACGTTTTTTTATTTTTCAAATTCGAAAATAATAAATATTTATGCAATATAAAATTCAAAAAATAATTTGAAATTAACATGGAAAAAGTTGTGTATGTAAAAATTATTATTAACAGTTTGTTATTAACAAACGTAATAATATTTTTATTTCATTATTATACATAAAAAATATTATTATTATTATTATACAAGTAATATACACAAACTAAAACATGTACAAGAAGCCTATGTTACTAAATAAACGTAATATAATTATGTATTTTCAATGTTAACAATATGTGAGTTCTCATCTTCATCAGTAATTTCAATTACTCTTGCATTGCAATCATTATCTTTATCTGTACATTCTAAAACTGATACTATAGGCCTATGGTAACTAAAGTAAGAAACAAATAATTTTAATTGAAATCCATCCAAATGTCTTGTAAAAACAGCATCTATTGTAGTTTTGTATCTTGTGGTGCTTTTAAGTCGATCATTTGACTTGGTTAATCCAAACTCTTGATTTAAAAACTCAATTAATGGTATATCTAATATTTTAAATGTTGACTATAATTTGAATTTTTTTTTAAAGAAATATCATTTGTAAAATACATAAAAATATTCCTCCTCGGCGGGGAATCGAACCCCAGTCTCCCGCATGACAGGCGGGGATACTGACCACTATGCTACCTGTGGTGGAATTGAGTTATTTAGTGCTATCTCTCTTTTGTAAACACAGAGGCGATGACGAATAATATCTGACGATCACGCGAGGACAGAGATTTTCACCCACTGAAAATGTGCCTAACGCGCCATAAGAAGTGTTCACTTCAAAAATCCAACAACTGGAAGTACTTTTTTTTACCGGGAGTAATTTTGTTTGGCGATATAGGAGATAATTATTCTACAAATTTTGTTTCTTTTACATGACCTTATACCTCGTTTAGGCCCCCAAAATCGTTTAAAACGTAAAATGCTATAAAAGTATTTGGTTCAAATCCACTAGGGACATTTTATCGTTGGTCAGCTTCTGTTATGAGACCGACGGCCGGGATGCAAACCACTGCGTAGCAAAGCAGTAAAATATTCGAGTCCACAAGGTCGAGGTGCAAACTCACAAAACGAGTTATCAGCTGCGAGCGAAATGAAGAACCGCTTGAGCCGGGATTAGAGGTTGAGTTACAAACAAATTCTACTAATATATTTCGCTCACACAGGCAGCTATTCAACATCTTTGAAAGTAGAACAATTTCCCAAATAGTTGGTTGAAACTTTAAAATCATATAAACTTAATTTTGGAAATTCGCTCAACTCGCGTTAGTGGTTCAGCTGCGTGTTCGAATTATTTAATTTGTGTTTTTCTTTAAACCTACGAATTGAGTTATAATTATATTCTTTGCAACTAACAAATTTAACTGCAGCAAGCAGGATACATTTTTGTCAACAATTTAGCCGTACGAATAAGATCGGTTGTGTTAAAGGAAGTTTTAACTTCGGACTCTTGCTCTAGATACACTCCAGACATACTTTTCTTGTGACTACGCTCAACTACAAATTTCAAGTTTTATTTCAGCTTTATTTAGCTCGGCTTCAGCTTTTATGAGTTAAAGATAAACGTTCTTTAAACGTTTTGTTCAATTACTGAATACTTTTTCTTGATTGTGATATAAGGTATGCGCCAAAATAAACAGTGCTGAAATTAAAGTATCTGTGGATGGTCTTTAGAACAGCTGATTACATTGTTGATTGTTGCCAGGCCGCGTTGCTTATTGTTACTTTCTTGTTTGAGGTTAGTTAACGCTGTATTGGTTCTCACCACTCTGGAAAAAGTTTTATCGTATGGAATTATTTTCGCTCATACAGAACAGGCTGTTCTGGTGGTTTTAGTTTAATGTGAACTGCTGCAGAGTTTCAAGAATTATTTCACAAACAGCCGCCTAGCAGTGCCGTAGTGGTAAGTGTTGTTGACAAGTTCCGTAGTAAAGGTAGTGTTTTTATTCTGCGTAAAGGGTGTGTATCACTACGAATGAAAACCCCGTTTAAACTTCTTCAGCAAGTCCAGCAGCCTACAAAAAAAAAAAGCCTTCCCTGAACATAAATATGATAAAAATACATTATATAAGTAGGCCAAAGATATAATGTAAACAGTTTGGAGGAGCTAAAGTTGAGCAATGTCAACTTGGGAACTTTTCCTATTAAAAAAAGAAGCGTAAGCAGCACTACCGCATTACTATAGCCGAATTTTCTTATCCGGGAATAACTAGTACATATTAATTACTGGGAGTTTCCTATGAATTTTGTTCCTTGTTCCGGGGACTGTACCTAAAATAACTTTGCACAGGATTATAGTAAATTTAATTACCTTTCGAATGATAGAACTCACAAATTGTACTCGAGCTTATATACTCCTCAAATCCCTACTCAAAAACGATTTTAAATTGGATCGTATAACAAAAATAAAAAGGTATCTGAAGAATCCTACTAGGACACTTTCACCGAAAAATCTGCAATTTTGAAGCAAATTTACTACAACTTATCAATCCGGGAATATATATCCTTCCATCCTCCCACCACCCGTTTTCAAGTTGGGTCGAGTGTAATAGCTCTTATTTTCTTCAAAAATTCGGCTAATACAGTAGTTATTCAATTAGCTACATCTTAAATCGTTCGCAGTTGAATTGAGTACGAAATTTTCAAAGTTGTAAACAAAAGCTGATTAACTAAATTACAAGTTTTGTAATAACTTATAAAAATAATCTGGGTAATAGGGTTAAAACTTTGAAACACCAGGGAAACTTTGAAAATTATAACAAAATGTGTTCTCTTGGGTCTGTACAAGAGAGTACTTTGTAATTATGTAGTAAGTTAATTAATAATACATGTTGCTATAAATTTTGCTTTTAGATCTTGGTTGTTTACATCATTAGCAAATTTCCATAGGAAAGATAAGCTATTGCAGTGACTCTTATGGTGAGACCTAAAGTGGTCAATGAGCACCGATCATGGTCTCCAGAACACGTTTAAGGTTGTCATTAAAAATTAAATATACTTATTTATTTATGTGTCCGTACTTCAACGGCCGCACTTTACGTCCGATTTGGTCCAAATTTGGTACACTCGTTGGTTTTCTAAGTCGCTCGGACAAGTTAGTTAGCCAACAAATCATGCAACCGGAAGAACGTTTTTTGGCCGGAAGGAAAACGTTTTTGAGACTTTTCGTACTAGAATAAACTTTACGGGATTTTAAAAACAAAATAGGTGTTTCTGCACATTTGGATTTTGCACAACATTACAGCCCGTATGCCCCCCCCCCCCCCCGCCCCAAAAGGTAAAATGGTATAACACCAAAAAATTACCCTGTTCAAATCCACGTGGGGGATTTTACAGTGGGGCAGCTTCTGAACCGAGGCATACGGCCGGGATACAAGCGGCATTGTCCGCTGAGCGAACTTAACCAGTATTATAATCCGATGCAGCAATGACGAATTTTTCCGTTGCGAGCGGAACGAAGCAGCACGTGAGATGCAAACAAATTATACATAAATATTTCTTAAGGGCCTTCGTGAGTTGAGAAATTTTAAAAACATTTGGTTGAAACCTTAAAATATATAAACGTAATATTGGAAATTGGAAATTTTTATTTTTTTGAGATTTTTTGTTATAGAATGAAAATGTTTTGAGGTTTCATCTAAAAACGTAAATAATAGGAGATTATTTTGCACGCTTTGTTTTTTACACAACATTTTAGCCCTTCTGGTTCCCCCAAAATCGATCAAAACGTAAAATACTGTAAAAGTACCCCGTTCAAATCCACATGAAGGATTTTACCGAGGGTGTAGCTTCTGATCTGAGGTCGACGGCCGTGATAGAAGCGAATTAAAACATCCGAGGCGCAAGGTGTGGGTACAGACTCACAAAGTGTGGTTTACCGTTGCTATCCAGTGCCTCCGTGAGGAGACATTTCCCAAATAGTTGGTTAAAACCCTAAAACAAACTTAACTCACGCCAGCAGTTAAGCTGGGCGGTAGAATCGAGTTGTTCATACTTACGTCTACGTTGATGCCAGGCACAAGGTAACTCCTATACGGCGGTTTACGGCCCTTTACGTATTGCCAGATCTTCTTGCCACTCCTCAACCACTCAACCTTGTGCAGCTGTTCGTGAGCAACGTTATAGTCACATTTGAGCAGAGCTGAGTTTCCTAAGGTGACGTATTTCGGCGCTCTTAGCTCTACGTGTATACTGTATACGGCTTCTGTAACAAGGAAAAGCATTACGTTAACCAAAACTAAAATGTGTTCTACATAATATACATATAATCTATATCTACATACATATATACCGAGTGAATCTGATCACGCGTGCGCAAAATAAGTTTTCCAGCCGCCATTTTGAAACGATTAGAGATAAAGTCAAACTTTAAATACAAAAAGTGTTTGTTTTTGAAAGACCTTTTCAATGATGTGCTCCACGAATAAAGTTACTATTTGGAGTTATTGAGTTTTAATCTGTTTTTCTTTCCGAAATTGTATGTATTTTTAAGATTTAAAATTGTTTGAATAAGGGGCAACTTAAACATATTTTTGGAAAGCGTATCTTCTCATGAATCTAGGATAAAAATTTTGTTTATGTAGGCTATGTTATGTGCTAACAATAAAACTAACTGTAAAACACTACTTTTTTGACTTTTTGTAACACTCTGTAAAAGTCACTGAGGTATCACATGACTTACCTTTACATTTGAAAACTTTCCAAAAGCGACCTCCACCCTCCAAAAAAGTACTTTCGGTGCATTTTTAAGATTTGAAAACATTTTTACTGAATGCTCAAGGATCGAAGGGGGGGGGGGGGGGTAGCTCATTTGGTTCAATGGCTATATATTGCGCGCAGGTGGTCTGATTCATTCTCTATACAAGCGGGCAAACACTACTTAAGATACAAATACGAAAATTTAAAGGTATATTTTTATGGGGTCGTAGTCGTACACAAACAAAGGATTTTGCAAAACTTTAAATTTTAACAATAAAAATAGTGAAAATTCGTGGGTTCGCTCTCAACCTAATAACATATAAAACAGATAGAATAAACTTTGAACACAAAATCTCACGACTAATACGTTTATTAACTCAAACGCGTTTCAACGACAAAGTCGCCATTTTCAGTGATGCACGAGCTACAATAGTCACGAGATACTTTTGTGTTCAAAGTTTATTCTATCTAGTATATATTCTCACAAGTCAAGCTCAATATTTATTTATAACATGTAAAACCGCCGGTTCAGACAAAAGCTTATGCAACAAATATTTGTTGAATTCATGTACTCTACTTTCATCAACATCTCTTTTAGGTCAAGTTTGCAAAATAAAAGCAAACACAAACAAAATGTCAACAAAAAGGCTTACTGGATAATTTAAACATCTGTTGATACATATCTATCTATATAAAAGCGAAATGGCACTGATTCATTCATCAGCAGAACTAAAAATCTGCTGAACCAAATGAGTTCAAATTAGGCATGCATGTTCAGTTGGACCTTTAGACGCGCACTAAGAACGGATTTTGAAAACATCCCAAAGATACGCCCAATATTCGCGTTTTTCTAGCGATTTTTTGCGTTTTCTCAGCTTTTTCGAGAACTAATTGGCAGAAAATGTTGAAATTTGGTACTTAGGTTCGTTTAAGGCCTAAAAGTAGTCTGTTAAAAAATGTTTGAGATTCTCCCAAAATTACGCCAGAAATAGGCGTTTTTGCATTTTTCCTTGCGTTTTCAATGCGTTTTTGATCATCCTCAAATTACGTCCGAACGGATTGGAATGAAATTTGGTATGTAGCTTCCTCTAGGGTCTTAGGCGCTCTCTAAGAAAGGGTATGAAAAATTTAGAAATTTTAGGAGGGGTTTGGGGGGATCAAAGTTACTAAAATCATAATTTCAGATCTTTTATTATTATGACAATAGTGCTTTTATTATTTAAGATCTATATATATAAAAGCCAAATACCACTCACTAACTGAACACTTCAAAAGATTACAATTACGTTAAAAAGACTGAAAATACTAACCACCACGGGCAACGCCGTACGTGTCAGCTAGTTATAAATAAAACAGTTCATTTGGATGAAAAACTCATAATAATTTTAGGTTAGGAATACGCTGAACCAGAACATGTTTATTGAAAGCATTTACATTTTTATTACCGTAGCAACCAAATTGGCAAATTTAGAATCAGGTATTTATTCTTCACAGCTAACATTTTGTTTAGATTAGGTAAAACCAAACAAAAATCAACGACAAAGTCTTACTGCATTATACGTCAAGCATCTGGTGTTACATATTATATTGTTTCCTTTAGTTGGTAATATCAAAATTTGTGTGATTATTGATTATTTAAATATTAGTGGTGAAATTACAACGCTTGCTGTAATTCGAATTATTGGGATTGTTCCGGTTTATTTAGATCTCGGTCTACGTAAACATTTCACTGTGTGCAAAGCGAGCGACTGCTGCTCATTCACTGGCTTAGGCCCATGTGGGCATTTCTGTTCATTAGTAAAAGTATACATTGTGGACTCTTTGGAGAAAAGTACGAGCTTTGGGGAAAAGCGGTCAAACATTTAATCTGTCTTGCAATTTTAAAATAACAATTTTAGCATGAATAAACAGAAAACTAACTGGCGGATATAATAATATTGTTTTTTTTAATTCTTGCTTAGTTGCAAAGTTAGCGGTAACAGTTGTGGTAAAGTAACTATATAACATTGATCGGCTTTAAAGATGGTTGAGTAACCTTTTACTGAACATTAAGAGTTAGATGCGAGGCAATAAGTCAGAATGGCAGGAAGCCAAGCGTTGGAGTTAAGGGGAAGTAAGCTTTTATTTGGAAATTAATACTTGTAAGTGAATGTGCTGACTTTAGGCCCAGTTCGGCAAATCAGACAGTAGGTGAGGATATTTTCTAAAGAGTCGAAATGAACTACTATTAAAGTGACTGTTATCCACTTACGTACATCAGTATCAAAATTAGTTAGCGCATGTGCTAGGTTGTAAAGGGGTCCACAGACGATCAACTTGGTCGCCAACCTTGATTCCAACATGCCATGATGACGACAGAGTTGAACGTCTGTGGGCAGGTTGATATTCCAAGTTGTCGACAATGTTGAGGTAAGATCAAATAGGTTTGATATTAAGTGGGCGGAGCCAAAAATATAATATGAATATAATTTTATTATTAGTTATTCGGACATTTGCCATAATTTGTGTGTTAAAAAATCAATGCACAACGTTTCGGGAATATAAATCAACTCGCGTTATCAAGTGACTAACAACTAAAGGGACATAAACCTAGAGATTTAGGCCTATGTAAAGAAAACAAGTAAAGGTAAAATGTACCACTACCTTAAACATCTACATAGTTCATCTCGGAGCTGAAACTGAGAAGTCAAAAAAACAATAATTCAAACACAGAAAAGCACAAACACACACCTGAAGGCAAACGACATGTTTATAGACCGGAGTCTGAACAATATCTGTCTGGGTGCCAAGGGAGTGGCTGATGTTGGAAACTTGGTTGTCAACATCTCGTGTCGTCTATTGCATCAACCGACAACATGTTTGAGACCAAGGTTGACGATCAAGTTGATCGTCTGTGGGCCCTATTATTCGTTTACCAGCTGATTTCGATAATACTTCAACAACTACGTGAATCATTTAATGTTATATTTACAACTTTTAGGTTCAGTTTCGTGTTGATAATATAGAAATAATAAAGTACATTGATACATCAGATTCGTTTTGTCATGTCTGCTTCCTGACATGTACGGAAAGCGCTTGCGCATGGCCTGTCTTGGGCTATTTATCTAAGTTATTGATATTCTAGTAGAATCAAAAACGTTCGAGCTTACGTTAATTT
>JAGFPH010000154.1:676996-687308 GCA_018207615.1 Philaenus spumarius
ACTATTCAAAACAGGCCTAGTTTTGTTAGCAGTCTTGTAGTAGGAACATAACAACTGGTGTTTTTAAAATAAGAAATTTGAAATTGATAAATATTTTTATACAATTCTATTTAGAACTAAATTACGAAACTTTTTTACATTTATGAAAAAAAAAATACAATAATTTTTACTACTTTTTATGTAGGCCTAAAGTTAAACATTTTACTTTCGTTACTGAACGTGATCGTTTCTTGAGCTAATAACTTTCTTAATTTTACTTCAATAATTTTTTTACTGGTATTGATGAATTCTTTAAACCTTTATCTACAAAAAAACTATGGAACACTTTTGAATTGGTTTAGAATAAACGTATAAAAACATGGTTGAAATACAAAAACTTGGACGATTTTTAACAAATTATAAGTTTACGGCCATTTTGTAAGCTTACCGTTAGAGATACGGAAAAAAATCAAGAATACAATGGAAATCAAATTTCCTATTAGCAAAATGTTATTAGTTTTTAAATTCGACTTACGGGTAAGCCACAAACGGCTTTGGAAAAAAGCTTACACTGAGAGAAACGGTCCGGCCGCCATTTTTATTTTATTTAAGTGGTTAAAAAAGAAAAATGGAAAAAACCGTATATATACATGGCTCGGCCTAGGAATAAGGAACATTCATGTAAAAAATCATCAATATCGGTCAAGGCGTTTGGCCGTAATCGTGAGACAGACACACAGACGAAATGCCGAACGGTCGAGTTAAAACGGAGACCTCGCTTACGCTCGATCAATTATTCTTCACAACCAACAGCTTTTTTAGGTTAGATTAACAGAATACAAGCAAACACAAACAAAGTAAGAATGCTTCTCTATCAGTGTTTTGTAACATATTATAAATTAACAGCCGATTTGGATAAAAAACGTAACATAATAATTTTAGGTTAGGTCTAAAATGCATCAAAACTACCTTTTGGCAAATTTGGAATCAAGTAATTTATTATTCTTCCCAACTGTCAGTTTTTTTAATAGGTAAAAGCAAACAAAAGGCTTACGCGTAATATAAGTCAAGCATCTGGTGTGAGATATTATATCGTTTCATTTAGTTTAAATAATCAAAATTTGTTAGAAATGTTGATTATTAAAAAATAATGGTGAAATTACAACTCATGCCGTAATTCGAATTATTGGGGTTGGTCGTGTCTATTTCAATCTCTTTCGTTCATTAGCTATGTATAGGCTCCACTCAATCGTAATTTCCGTGAAAATATCAGAGTATACAATGATCTGTTTGCATTGGCTTCACCATGGGTCTCAGCCAGGATTAGTTAGCAAAACGAGCAGGGTTGGAGCGCGTAATACAGTCCAGACGCAATCTATCGCGTAAAAAGTACAACCTGCAATAAGTAAAAACTGTCCGTTAGTAACGTTAGTTTTATTCATAGAACCTTTTATTATTTCCCAGATTTGTTTACATTCTGTCTAACAAGACATTAAATAAATATATGTGGCATACAATAACATGACATTTGTAAATCCAATGACATAACACAATACAATGTTGTTTCATAGTATGAGTGGAAGTTAACAATTCCATTCTAGACATCAGCCAGGACACTTGGCATTCTCCTCTTGATACTCCTAATAGTTAATTTCACCATTAAATTCATGGCCTAAACTTTTGGATGAGTTAAAATTTGTTTTCGATAACTATTACTGAAGTTTGTATATAATACGACTATTATTAATTTTGAGTTCTTGGTTTATAGCTTCGTTGTTTATAATTTTAGAAGCATTTAAGGTTGGACGCAAGTATTTTGGATGGAAGCATTGTAATATTTCAATATTTGATTTGGCAGCAGAGCCCCATTGTTAACTCCCATATGTTCATACTTCTACGAACCTAATCTAAAAATACTAGTCAACATAACCCAATTTAACTTAATCTAACTCAAACAACTGACTTCATATTAAAACACGTTTCTTTTTACGGAATTCCATATTAACGGTATATAGTAACACAATAAGCTTCACGACCCTATTGTTAGCGTTACGCTACCGGTTCCTCATTGTTGCTAGAGTCATGTGTTGGATGAGTCCATTCTGGGATTGTAAGGGAGTAAGGTAGCTTATGGATGTCTGGCTTTTTACATGGGTTATTTAAAGCCCCTAACACTATCGAGCATGTTGTTCGAGCAAGTTGGGATCGAGCGGCTCGTCGAACTTGTTCGATATTGTGTGGGCTCCATCCTAACATGCACCACCCAACTCGAGACGAGCGTCAGAATTCAGGTTCTCGTAGCTTCTCCCACTGGCTAAAAACTGAAGAGTGGCAACAAGGCGTTCCTTACCATTTATTGACCGTTTCAAATGAGCAGCTCTTTTTTTTAATATTCTTGCAAACTCGTCCAAGTAAACCTTCAAAACATTCCTCGCCCATCCTCCAGATAGTTTCTTCATCTTTTTATCTCTCAAACATAAAAAAACCAGCACAAACAACACGACTCACTCAAAATCCATTGTTCAACTGATGATATACCCAACTTGAGCAAGACGAGCGGTTAGACGTTCGACTGTGTATTGACAACACCCAACTTGTCTTGTTCGATGTGAGGTCAAGTTCGTTGAGCGTATTCGATAGTGTGTGTGTGTGGGGGGGGGGGGGGGCTTTACCTGGGATGAAGAGGTAAAATTAAATAAATAAACTTTTGATAAATTTAAAGGGAAAATCACGGAATGGAGAGAATTTTGAAACTCTAAGGTTTTACTGTTTAAGCCTTATTAAACAGCGACTTTCCAGGATAATCGATAGTACTTAGATATAAAATTATACTTTAATTTTCAAAGTTCCAAACAGAAGTTGTATAACTTTATTACAAGTTTTGCAATATTTCGTAAAGATAAGCGTTGTATAAACTTTACAACGGAGAAAGTTTAGGAATTACAATGTGTATTCCCCTAGGACTGTATAGTACTTTGTAATTATGTAGGTTGTTGTGCAATAATTGTGTGATGACAAGGTTGTTATAATTTATGGATCTTTTATAGAGTATATTTATCAAGATTTACATTAAAGTCTTAGTTAATTTAAACGAAAACTAGTTATGTTAAAAATAACTGAACACGGAAACTGAGTTTAACATGACTGAAACGCTACGTACAAACAAGGTAGCGTACTTCTGTACTCTACTTCAAACATAATAGTCTCGTACTTGGCGTAAAAAAGTATTTTCAAGATTTTCAGATTTAGGTTCTCATTACATTTTAAAAATTAAACATTCATAATTCGATCACGTAGCTAAACCACTGCGCAGTCGTGCATTAAATGAATATTTCCAAAACAAAGTTTATATGTTTAGGGGGTTCAACCAATTATTTGGGAAATTGGTGTACTCAAGAAGGTGCTCAATAGATGCATGCGTGTTCAAAATATATTAATAGAATTTGTTTGCACCTCAGCCTCCAGTCCCAAGTCACACGCTACTACGTTCCTCTCGCAGCGGAAACCTCGCTTTGCGAGTTTGCATCCATGCCGTCGGCCTTGGATCAGAAGCTGCTCCCACCGGGTACTTTTATAAATTTAGTATTTTACGTTTTAATCAATTTCGTCGGAACCAGACGGGTTATAAGGTCGTGTAAAAACAAAATGTGTAGAATTATCTCTTATTTTAGAAAAAACCCCTCAAAAAGTTTAAATCTAATACGAAAATCTAAAAAATGTAGGCCTAATACTCCTAGTCAAAATAGTTAGTTTCCGTTTGTTGTCTAACAAATTCGTCCAAGCGACTAAATTTGCACCAAATCGGAAGTAAAATAAGGCCGTTAGAGTGGGAACACATAAATACATGGGCCTACATATATAAAATTTTTAATTAATCCCAAAATCCCTCAATTAACCGATTATCGTTGGTCATTGACCACTCCCGACCTTAGATCCCTTTGCAATAGCTTTTCTTTCCTATCTAAATTCCCTAATAATGAAAGATAAATTACAGTAAAACTAAACAAATCAAAGAAATCATCATTATGTTTGATTAAATTTCTTATAGTTATTCTAAGGTGTTTAAACAATCGCACGGCCGTATCATTTATGGGTTCCAAACTATGAACTATAGATATATGAATGGTGCAGCAAGTAACTATGTTGCTCAAGAAGGTATAATCTAGCAGTGCAAGTTGCCTTTACAAGTCTGATACGAAGCTTCTGTAATTAAGTATTTCGTTTTAACATCAGTGTAAATTGTTCAAGTTCCAAGCTAATATTATAAGGCCTGCGAAACTTAAACGATAACAGTTTATTACACAAACATTCATAACTTCAAGTTAAACCCGACGACGTGAGTTATGGTCTTGCGGGGTAAATCAGGCTGTCACTGGATGGGGATTCAGGGAAATATTTCCCCGTTTAATAAGACCCGAGGAAGTTTTCTTGCTGTTAATGTTTTTCGAACCTGTAATTTTATTTAATATGAGTAAATAGTCTAGAAGAATTTTGTTTATAGGAAGATATTAAATTGTCAATCGTGTAAGTTGTGTAAGTGGGGTAGTGGGATCTTCAGTTATCAAATTGAAACATAGGTTTTCGCTTGAAACGGTCGATCTTAGAACATAAATACCAATTTCAGTTTTTATAGACCATAAAATTGTTGACTATCTTTATTTCTAAAATTTGTATAAAAAACTCCACATTTTGTTACTGTAATCCTAATTAATTTAGTGAAGAATTGTTCATATCCTGCCAAATGTGTCACATTTTATAGACTTATAGACTAGAGTGTTATAATATGTATGATTGTTATTTATACGTATTAAGATCAAAATTTGTATTGAAGTTATACTTCTTTGCGCCCGTTGTAATCGGGATGAGATGTCGGTCGAGAAACCGCGTCACGCGTTAGGAGTAAAATCCGGAAAGTGCCTTTTTATACCTTTCCTCTACAAGAGATACCTCAACAGTCCCGGTGGGTGAGTGGTTAACGCACTCGACTTCCACGCTAGAATACCTGGTTCGATCCCCGGCTGAAAATTTTTTCCCAAAAATTATAGGGAAGTATACGAATTTACGAATGGCCAAAGAAGTATAACTTCCACCGTCTGGTCCGAAGCAGACCCAATTTTTTTAATTTAAAGTTTTTTTTGTTTTATTTACATTTACACGACAATTTCCTTGCTATATCCAGGCGCATATTTTACAATTTTATGTAGGATTACTCAAAATCTGAACGCTAAAGATTCTTATATATTATTTCTTAAAGATGTTTTTTATAGCTTAGCGATATCTCCCTTAATTCTTTATCAAAATAATCATTCAAACATCATTTTAAAGCTTATGTTCCCCGCTAATGACGAAAAATAGACAAATAGCTCCAAATTTATGTTTTCGTTAAAAATAAAGATTAAGGAACTTTCCTATGAAATGCATTAACAATCTTTTCAACCAGCATGTTAGTTAGATTGTTTACATTATATTATATGCAAGTGCCACTATCACGCAAATCAATCAAATTAAATCAACGTAAAGTGCTAGAGCTATACATTTTTATAAACAAACTGTTATTTATAAACCAACGTTAATAATTAATAAAAGTAATAAACTGAATTAAATCAACGTATTAAATCAGGTAAGTGTAGGCTTACTTCTAACTAGCAAAACATTCACACGGGTCAGCTAGTAGTAAATTATATCTAAATCAAATTATTCAGTTTATGTTAACAACAGTTACAATAAATTTCGGTCTACTCCTAAACATTATTAGGAGTACAAAAATTATTCCAAAGTATGAAATCAGATGTTAATGAAAATTCCATTGAGAAAAATAGCCCTCGTGTAAGAGAACCAAGAATGTGCATCTTAATAAGCTGATCAATGTGTTTTAAATGTGATCTAATTTTTTAAACAAACAAACAAACATTATTTTTTAAACTATTTATAGCACGAAATAAAAAATGAACATTTTTAAATTTCAGTAATTTTTAGACCATTTTGAGGCTATAACCTTTAAATTAATATCTACTGCAAAGGCTGTGAGTATACGGTTTTCGTATTATTTTACTTAGCAGTTCAAATTTTGTATGAATATGTTAATAACGAGATATTTTAATTTGATGTACTAATTGATGAGATGTAGTAGTTTTGCAGATTGTAACAATAATCAAGGAATATATTACTATTGTCTGAACTATAGGACATAATATTAAAGGAGTTACTTGTGCACCAAGGGTTCCAGTAGCATCATTTGAATTATCATTAATACATTTTGTCATTCAGTTGTTCAAAGTACTTTACTTCGAATAAGTTTAATAGTTTTCGTTTTGTATTGTTTAGGCCTTTGCAAATAAATATAATATTAAATGATGACACCGGCAGCTTGATAGCAAACACACACTTTAGCCCAATCAGAACGCGGGGTTATATGGACTGAACGCTCGCCAGAAAGAGACCAGTAAAGTTGTATTTTACGGTTATTTGGTAGCTGATGTAAACTCTAAAATAGTTGAAACACTCCTAAAAATGCATACACAAAAAAAAAACTCTAAAGATTAAAATACCATCTAATGGGAAGAAAATAATTTTTCTGGATGTTGCAATCCTCTTTAGTCCACATTTAGAGCAAAAAGTGAAAACAAGATTTTTCCTCCCTTTTTTATTTAACGCCATTTAGGGGTAGTTCAGCCCTTTCAAAGGGTGGGAATCCCTATATATTACATCTGAAAGGAGTTTTTTTTTTTACTTTAAGCGATAACTCCTTTAATTCTCCATCAAAATGAATTAATCAAGCATCATTTTAAGGCTTATGTTCCCCGCTATTGACAAAAAATAGACAAATAGCTCAAAATTTATGTTTTCGTTATAAAAATGGATCTAAACACATTTTATATTATACTTCATCTGGTTATTAATGAAAGGCTATCTATTAACAATCTGTTTAAGTAACACAAACAGCTGTTATGACAGCTGTTATTTATATGTTTTACATTCTATATGCAAGTGTAATCTATCACGCAAATCAGTCAAATTAAATCAACGTAAAGCGTTATAAATCGTTATAAACTGTTGTCAAACTAAACCAACGTAAATAAATAAACGTAATTTACTTAATTAAATCAATGTATTAATTCAGGTAAGTAGGCCTACTCCAAACTTGCGAAATATTCGCACGGGTCAGCTAGTATTATATAAATTGTTTCAACACAAACAATTACAAGGGATCCAGCGAGTATTCATCTTGACTTATTTTCTGAATTTGGTTCGATTTAAAGGCACTGTAGTGTTAGTTTTCACCACTAAATCCCTCACTCTCGCGTCCTATTTGTGCGAATTCACATCAAAGAGTTAAAAAATACCACCCCTTTCTTATTTTACATAAATTTATGGATGGTTTCATCCCCTCTGGTTAGCCCTTAGCATAATAAGTTATATTATCTTAATTTCTTTTGAAAAATCTAGATTAATAATAGATTAATAATCCTAAAATTATTTCACAGTATTATAAGCGATATAACATCGCGTTGTTACTTTCACTATCTTAGTGAATGAGTTGACGTTTGAGTTACATTTATTGCGTATTTAGTTGTAGCCACACAAAGTTAAATTGGACGGACTGTATAAGAGGGGAAGGGAGCGCAGCAGGTAGAGATTGATTTGGTATTACTTCGGGTTGCGGTGTTGTAATTAGAAACGGAGAATAATTGAAATTGCAATCTATATCATCGTGGAGTTGGGAAGTGGTTTGTATAAGTTTACGGGTACAAACTGACGAAAATCCATCATAAATAGAGATAAAACACGCCGGTTGGACTCAACTGTTTCAATAAAATTATGTAGTAATGTAAATTCAACATTTTGTCAAAATATAATATTTATTTATTTTTTTTATTAGTCGACATAATGATAGAATTCTCTTTTAGCAGTACTTAGGGCTAACGACGTGGATGTAGAATATGTGTCCCCCTTTTTTACTTTGGTTTAATATATTTTTAGTTATGTCCCTGCTCGCTTGGCTCGCCAACCCCTGCGGTCACATATGGTTATACCAATGCAAATCACAAAATATAAAATTTTTTTCATAATTTTTACATTAAATTTTTTTTAAAGTAATTTTTACGGAAATGATTATTTATTACAAAAAATGCACTTGTATCTACGTTTGGTGTTGGGGGTAGCTGTGTCCTGTGCATAGTGTAAGACATAGATCGAAATAGACACTTAATATACCAACATTGTCCACACAAATTTTGTCCATAATGTTTACATTTTTAAAATTTTTAGCAGGAATTTTATTTTTGGAATAAAAAGTAGACTAAAATATTCTATGTAAAGTCCTCTAAATTTTAATGAAATTTTCGTCAAAATCTTAACGATTACGGAAATTAGCCCGGCCAAATAAACAGACAGATAGACAGACATGCATACCGACAGAAAAAACATTTGTAAATGTGTGTTAAGGTTTTGGTAATTTGTGAATAACCATATGAAAAAAGCTTATATTTTGAAATCAGACAGACACTTCAGTTTAATTTATATGTATAGATTTAAATTTTTTTTATTTTAGTTAGGGTTGTTTTACTTAAAAGTTGTATGTTTAAGACTCATTCTCAATAATTAAAAGTTTCTGTAGTTCATTATGAAGCCCGACCATAAAATACTAGTTACCATGCCTACAATCTCATTTTGATTAAAAGCTGTAATGTAATGGAAACCATTACAAATATATAAGTAAAAACTTGCCCTACTGCGCATGCGTCAAGATCTAGGTTAGAATGTGCACAATATTCTCTTATTTTGGTCTTTTTTTAAATAAAACCTCAAGAAAGTTTCTATGTAGTACTAACAATCTCAAAAATTGATACTTCTTGTCAAAAAAAACGTGCTTCAGGTTGTTGTGGTTTTTTGGCTAACGAACTCGTTCGAGCGACTTAGAAAACCAACCTGAATACCAAATTTGAACCAAATCGGACGTAAAATTAGAGTGAGAACACATAATACGTAGGCTATATATAATATATATTTTATGTTGTTAGTATATCTATATAAATAAAAATATAAATATTCGTTTGTTCAAAATTTAAAATCTCCGAAAGTTCTTCCGCGATTGCTTTGGAATTTTGACACAACATTGCATTCGAATCCACGAGTGTTTTTATATAGTTTTTGAAAAACAGCGCCCTCTGGCCCTCTATTGGATATAAAAATGACACAAACTATAATAACAATTTTACAGCAATGGGAGCGCCATAATAAATAATAAGGAAATATGTTTAGTTTGGTATAGTAATCACCTGTTTGCTCTAATATTTTCAATAATAGATGATTTCAAACTTTGAAACAATTGTTATTTATGTAATTCTAATCATTAGGTTAGGTTTACTTAAAACATGCGTCTGTTGAACGTAAAAATATTACACACTATACTAAATATTTTACGGCAATGGGAGAGCCATAATAAATAATAATTAAATATGTTTATATTTGGTACATTAATCAGCTATTTGATATAATATTTTCACTAACAGCTGATTTCAAAATTTTGAACAATTATTTGTATTTCTAACTTTTATGTTAGGGTTTTATGTTAGGGACCTGAGCCTTGCTGGTTCTTTTAACCTTTATTATAACTAACTGCTGTTATAAAATATAAGAAATAATTTTATTTAAACATTTAAGATTATTTACCACCTAAGATTTGGGGTTATTATTAATCCTACACCTTTATTATAATCTAATCTTACTAAACGAGCAATTCTTGTATATAAATTTATTTCGGGGATCTCACTAACGGCTCTAACGATTTTGATGAAAATTTGCATAAAGGGGTTTTTGACGTTAGGAATTGAATGCGCTAAATCTTATATCTGCAAAAAAGCGCTAAGTAGCTCTTTTCGCCTATGTAAACTCTGAACTTCTTTTATATTCTACCTTTGAAGTCACTAAGTAGAAGTCACTATAAATACATTATAGATAAAATCCAGATGTTTTACAAACAGATGTTAATCTGTCGATTTTAGCTCCAGATGTTTATTTAACACTGAACACTATTTATACTATTTAACAAACATAATTCATTAACAATGAATCAGGTGGTATAATTTTCATCTTATTATAAATAAAACATAACACGATTATGTGCATAGAAGGTTCCAACGGGGTTGGCTTGCAGAACGCAGGGGTCTCCCCTAGTGAAAACAACATGATTATGTGTACAGAAGGTTCCAACGGAGATGGCGTGCGGAGCAAGCAGGGGTTTTCCCTAGTTATAAATAAAAACGCCTGATTTAGATAAAAAACTTGACATAGTTTTAGGTTAGGCCTACAATGAACCAAAACACGTTTATTT
>JAGFPH010000154.1:687318-705401 GCA_018207615.1 Philaenus spumarius
TTACGAGTTATTTAACACGAAAAGTGTGTGTTTTCGTAAACTGATTTTGGTCTACAGTCTTTTAAAACAGCTGCAGCTTTTCAACGGTAGGTTTTATTTGGAAATCTGAGACTTCCTTGGCGATTTTAAATTTAATCCTTTACAACTTTTATATTTGACATTTTTTTCAACGACGTGATCTAAGGGGTTAAAAATGGAAAAAACTTTGATGATTTTCCTCTAAGATATTTTCGGCCGTTACTGCTCTTGGTCAGAGTCACTGGTACAGCCAGTATAAAAATAAAAACAAAATATTATTTCACAGTAAAATAATGACTGCAATATAAAGTTTCAATGCCTGGTTTATTTTTATTTAACTTCTGTCGGTTTGCAACAGTTTTATCATTATACTTTCAGTTTCTGCAGCATTACATTCTCTTCAGCACTTATAAATTCAAAGACAAACTTTTTAGTTCAGGTTTGTTGTGCAAAGTTTTCCATGTGAACAATCTTTTCACGTTAACACTGAATTCTGTTTTTCACACTTCATACATATACATTCAAATAAGTTTTATACAACATGGACAGGGTGCATACATAAATATGTGTATTGAAAGTTGGGGATATATGTCTCTTTCGGGATCTCCTCAAAAATAAATCATGGTAAAACATCCTCCCACATGCATAAGTAAAACCCAAACCTTTAGGTCGGACTTAGTAGGCAAAATAACTGATTTTGAGATTTAAAATTTTTGTTACTTATTTTAAACATTTCTTCTTCTTCACTGACGCAGTAAACGCATTTAGCCCTTGATCTGCTTGCTATTCACTGCTGCCCACCATTCCTGTACTTTAGGAGTAATAACATCCTTTTGTTAAACGAATTTCGGATGTTTAAAGTTTTCAGCAACACTCTAACTTTCAACCCTCTTGGCCTGGGGTTTGACATAGTTTCACAAAATCGTATCGACAGATTTGGTTAAAATATTTGTAACATATCAACATTAATAACCTAAATTAAAGTGCCAAATCAGAAGGGATGTTATTATAAAAATATATGTTAAAAAGAAAAAGAACCTGGACCGGTTTTAATAAAATCAGTAAGCGAAGAGAATTGAGACAAATGGTGGATTTCTAGAAATTAAGGGTTTCATGTTCAATATAATGTGTATATAATTGTCCTGACTGAATGACTGAGACTGACAAAGAAATCAACGTGGATCAAAAACTAAAAACGCACACTAAGAAAGGGTTTGCTAAATTTTTATGTTAAAACGTAAAAGTATTATAAATTTAGGGATTCTCATACCCAGCCCTGTATCAGATTCTGATAAAACAGCTGTTCGGATAAAAAAAAGCAAGACAAGTTTGTTTACATTCATTACCTAAGCAACCAACTTAGCAAATTTAGAATCAGTTTATTTTTCTTCACAGCCAACAGTTTTTTTTAGTTTAAGTTTAACAAAATAAAAATAAACGCAAACAAAAATCAATGAAATATGCTTACTGTATTATAATTCAATTTACAGCTGATATGGATCAAAAACTGAACATAATTTTAGGTTAGGAATACAATGATGATGAACCAAGCAGGTTTATTTGCAACTAATTTGGCAAATTTAAAATCAGGTAATTATTCTTCACAAGTTACAGTTTTCTTTTAGTTTAGGTAAAAACGAACCAAAGGCTTACTGTATTATAAGTCAAACATCTGGAGTTACGTATTATATTGTTTCCTTTAGTTGGTAATATCAAAATTTGTTTGAAATGCTGATTATTGATCTTTAAATACTAACGTTAAAACTACATTCATGCTTCAATTGAAATCATTGGGGATCGTCGTATTTATTTCGATCTATGTCTTACGTTAGCTATGTATAGTTCACCGCTCAGACGTCGTTTTCGAGAAAATATCAAAGTTTACAATAATCTGTTTGCATTGGCTTCGTCATGGGTCACCGTCGGGGTGGTGGCCTAGGGGAGCAGGGGTGGAGCTCCTACTGTTTGTATGAAAGTTTATCTTTATTATGTTTTGTAGAATAAGCTCTGTGAGTAATGAGATAACTTTGGGATCACCCTGAATTTTCACGGAAGAGAAAGCACAGCTGGATGATTAGGGCATGTAATCTCCCACGGGTGGAAGTAGATCCGTTATTCACCCCAACTTGTCCAAGTTACTGGAAGGTCGTTGACGTAGATAGTTTGGACTACATGATCAATCACATTAAATTATGTAACCTGCCCAACTGTGTTTCAAAACTATCCTCATAATCTAAAATCTCCGATTGTTTTCCCAGAAAGTTATTTGCCCAGAAAAGGCTGATTTATATTGTAAGAGAGTTTGCCTATCAAATTGCATTGAGACGATGCTGGGTGATGACGCCCAGAACATTAATACGGTGTTAGCGTTTCTCCATAGGTTGATTGTGATTGGTAACATTTAAAGATACTTGTTGTTTTGTCGAATTTTATTTATCCTTATTGAATTTATTTTACGTCATTATTATTTATTATAATTTTATTTATTATTATATTATTGGAACAAAGTTCCTTTACGCGGGTTGCGTTAGGCGTTGACAAATAGAAAATGTACGCGTAACGAAAAAGCGTTATCGAGTTGGTTGCTATGATAATGAATGTAAATACATTCAAGAAACATGTGTTTAAAAGTGAGTTAAATTATCTGAATATTGGAATTTTGTAATTTAGATTCAAGAAATGGAAAGTATGTGTAATGCAAACTTAGAAAAGTAATTTAATATAATTTTATATTTTGATACAAGTTTTACTGTTTTCATACGTTTAATGTTATTATAATAACGGTGAAGAATTAATTATAACCTCAAAGATGAGATGGTAAGCACAGTTAAATGTTCATTAATTGTTAAGACAATCAATAAAAATAAAATGTTGGTTCATCAGTATAGGCCTAACCTAAATTTATTGTGTTTATGTTTAACTTATTTTACCTGCCTTAATGGCAACACACATATAATTTATGTTTTGTGCACATTTATGACATAGTACGTTTCGAATGATATAATTTTAATCTTTTAATTGCCCTTTATTATTAGTTTTTTTTTTATACAAGTATTTACTGTTTCCCTACGTTTAATGTTATTATAATAAAGGTGTAGAATTAATTATAACATCAAAGCTAAAATGGTAAACACAGTCCATTCATAGTAAATACATTCAATAAACATAAAATGTTGGTTCATTCATATGATGCCGGGCAGGTAAAACAAATTAAACAAACACACAATAATTTTATTTTAGGCCTAGCCTGATGGATCAAAATATTATGTTTATTGAATGAATTTACAATTCCATATTAAATTACATAAGGATTTGAAGAAAAGGCGCGATGAACTTCGTACCTGACGGGGGTTCCACGACAGGACACATTATTTATTAAAGTGTAGACCTTAGCCTTGCTGGTTCTTTTAACCTTTATTATAACTGCTCTTATAAAAATATACGAAATAATTTGATTTGAACATTTAAAATTATTTACCATCTTAGTTTTGGGGTTATTATTAATCTTACACTATTATTATATTATAAAGAAAACATAACATGATTATGTGTAAAGAAGGTTTCAACGGGGTTGGCGTGCGGAGCACGCAGGGGTTTCCTCGAGTTAATTATAGTTTTATTTATTGTTATTGATAACTAGTTGCAGTGGTGTGTATAAATTAAATTATGAGTTTTCGTACCTGTGTGTGATTTTTTGTATCCCAATTAATTCATGAGCATTATATAAAAATGCTCTCCGATCTTCAAGCGGTGATAATTACTCAAGGTTTTCACCAAGAAATATAAAAATAAACATGTGTAGTAAAAGTAATTTGATAATTTAGTTGTTACTTGTACTGCAACAATTCTTCACGACAAATATTGTGAAACACCCAGAGCTATTGTACCGCAAACCGAGGTAGCCCCTAATCGATCTACCTGCTGCACTCACACCCCCTCCTATCTGCAACAAAACGTGCTATAAATAAACTCTATATATACTTACCTGCAATCTAACATTGTCTCGCTATTTTCCGATAGTACTTACACTATTTAATTGTTAATAGAGTCAGTGTTACTTTTGTTCGGCGTTAATCTGTCTGTTTGTCACGTGATTAAGACCAAATGTGTTGTTCGATTTTCTTAAAATGTTCTATAAATATTCCTTGAAGTCAGAAAAAACGTCGTAGGCAAGTACCTATTCTTGGGACAGTAGCCTAACTTGGCACAATTTTTGACTTTTCAGTTTTTATTGTTGACTAATCTGATACTTTCTATTGTTGCTACAAAAGTGGTATGAATTGATTGATGTTTAGCTAATACTTAAACTACATTGAAAATAAACATTCTGGGATAGTTCTTTTGGCAAAATTATATACTTTGTTATATAAAAAAAAAAAAAACAGGTAATTTATTTTGGCAGAATAGATTTAAGTGGACATGGCATTCTTAGTAAGTTCTGTTCTAGATAATGCTAATTAATTTTTTCTTTGGCCCATAATGTTTGGTAAGAAGATTTGGCACGGTTTTAATGTTTGCAAAACAAATATTCTCTTTATATAAAATTTTACACACAAATGTACATAACAAATGTAACTTGGGACACTGTCTTATTTGGTTCTAACATGGGATAGCAGGCAAAACATACACTGCTAGGGAAGGTATCTCCTAACTTGGGACAAGAACATTTTATTTCTTAAATTTACTTTGTGAAAGATATTTTGAACATTTTATTAGTAATTCAAAAAGTATTAAGTCAGCCATAGTTTTCATATATTTTCTTTCAAACTATCTGTTTTTTAATATATGTCTAAAACTGAAAACTGCCCCAAGTATGGGTACTTATACGAAAGTGTGTGTGTGTGTGTTTTTTTTTTTGTAAAACAGAAAAGTTTTAATATGATTCACCTTGTAAATGAGTCACAACGTATATTACTCAAATTGTTAGATGTTCGCTGTTGGTAGATGAATAGTTAGTGTCCGTGGATTCAGTTCTATTGATTCTAGGTTCAAATCCCATGAATGGATAAACTTTTCTTACTTTTTCAAATGTTTTTAATATTAATACCAAATGCCTTAATCTGTTTTCTTCATATTTCACAAGGCGTTTAAAACGACGTGTTTTCAAAATTATAATTATAAACAGAGTTTAATTAAATGAACTTTATCTTAACCAGTCCTTTAGGATCGAATAAAGGCTTATTTCTCTAATAAAATCACATTTGCAGAGTTAGCATTTAAAATATTGACTCAAAACGTTTATACATTAGCTCTTGTTTTAATATAAAGTTTTGTTATTCTTCTTTCCGAGCCAATTCTTTGGGTTTGGATCTACTGAGGGTGAACATCGTGAATATCAGTCATTGTCTTCATGGCTAGATTAACATGTACTTGGAGACGTAGATTCACTGAGGGCCACCTTATTTATTTCATTTGAGATCATGTTTAGATTACGGTGTAGATCACTGTTCCGGATGTACCATGGAGCTTGAACTATATACCTCTGAGGACTTTATTTTGAAACTTTTGTATTATATTAATATTTTGGTCACCTTCGTGCATCCCCAAATTTGAATGCCGTAGAACAATACAGGCTTTAGCACTTGCTTATACATTAGGAATTTGTGTTTCCATATATTATAGCTCAGAGTTTCTTTTTATCAGCCAATAAAGCTGCTTATATTTTATATTCAGTTCTTTCTTTTTCTTAACATGTTTCTTCCATTTCAGCTTGGTATGCCAAGATACTTCGCAGTATTTGAATGGGATAATATTTTGTTATTGTTATACGCGGTATTGGAACTTGCTTTTTATTGGTAAAATGGATAAACTTAGATTTTTCCTCATTTATTTTAATACGCCAGCATTTGGTCCATTCATTAACGCTAGCAACCGCTCTCTGCAATTTAACCGTTCCTACGTCGGCATCTTTTCCAACAGCTAAAATAGCAGTATCGTCGACAAAGGTTGCCATGGTGGTATTATTATCCTGAGGTATATCACGAGTCAATAGTAAATAAAGGGTTGGACCCAGGACGCTTTCCTGAGGTACTCCTGCTGCTATTTTTTCCAATTCTGAAATTTTGTTATCATATCTATCTGTAATATACGAATTGAGAATTTCAAAATACTGTCGGGGAAGGTCCTGATTAAGTTTATATTTAAGTCCCTTATTGCTAACCTCTATCAAAAGCCTGTGCCACATCAAGAAATACTGCTGCACAGACCTTATTTGCTTCAAGCGTTTTCTCAATTACATTAGTAATGCGATGGACTTGATCAGTTGTTGAGTGCTTCGCTCTAAATCCAAATTGGTTCGGAGGGATTAGTTTTCTGTCTTGAACGACTTTCATTAACCTCTTCAGAATTATTTTTTCCATTATTTTCGACAAAATAGATAATAAAGATATAGGTCGATAGGGCGAAACTTCGTATGGCGATTTTCCTGGCTTGGGTATAAAAAACACTTCGGCAATTTTCCAATGTTTAGGAAAATACACCAATTTAAAAGAAGAATTTATGATTTTAAGTAACTAAAGCACAGCTACCATGGGTAGTTCTTTTATTCCAAAACGACGTGTCCAATAATTTTTATTTCTCGACATCTTTATTTACGCAAATGAAAGGATGGCTAAGGAAAAAAATCAGAAATGCAAATTGTACAGTAGGTTCTGTAATTATTTGTGTATTTTATTTCATATCCTTGTAAACACACAAAACGTCCATTCACAACCGGGTAAAGTTGAATTGAACGGACTGTAAGGGAGAGGAGGTGGCGCAGCAGGTGTATCGATTTGGTATTACTACACGTTGTATAGTGTGATGGGTTTTCAATGTGTCGTGATTTTAATTGGACACTGTAATCTCCGTTACGGCGGAGTGGGGAGATATTTTATTTTGAGGAAAGTGAATACGAACAATGTAAAATATATTTTGATTGCGATCAACTTATAATTAAAAGTCAGTGGAAAAGATAAAACAATCCGACCTGGCGTGAGTTCAGCGAATTTCTACAAAATTAAGTTTACATGTTTTAGTGCAACCAACTATTTGGGAAATTGATGTACTCACGAAGACGTTGAATAGCTGGCTGCGCGTATGAAATATATTAGCAGAATTTGTTTGCACTTCAACATTTATCCTTGACTGCTTCACTTCACTCGCAGCGCACAAACTCACTTACAAAATGTCAGAATAATCTCCTATATATATATTTGTTTAATAAACTCCCAAAAACTTTCACTTTGGTACAAAAAATCTCAAAAGAATTTTCCTTCCAGTCAAAAAAATGGCTTCTGTTTGTTGGATTTGTATGGCTAACGAACTCGTGTGAGCGACTGAGAAAACCAACGAGTGTAGCAAATCTGACGTAAAATGCGCCCATTAGAGTGCGAACACATATATACATAGTCTATATGTATATATATGTATGTATATGTATATAGATATATATAATTTTAATGACACCCAAAAACGTGTTCTTGGGACCATGATCGGTGCTCATCGACATTAGGTCTTACCATAAGAGTCACTGAAATAGCTCAACTTTCCTATGGAAATTCGCTAATAAACGAATCGTGCACAACGTCACTGTGACGGCACTCATTAACAACGAACGTTTGTATAGCTACTCGATGGTCCGCACGATGAACTACCGACAGTTTTATTGTTCACTCGTACCATTACTTTCAATTAGGTCTGAAACATCCGTTTCAACTCAACTATGAAACTTACAGCTTCTCGTACTAAGCCGGGTACGTCACATAATTGTTAATACTTTTTTTTTTTTTTTTTTTAACGTCCTACTGTTTTGCACTTAAGGCTAATGAAGACGGGACCTAAAGTTTTACGTGGAATCCGAACCACAGCCAACGATGTCTGTTAAGAAACCATTTAGAAAATTATTCGGGGTCAATGGGAATTGAACCCTGAACCTTTCCATTGATGGTTACCATGACGATTGGTAAAGCATTGACGCTTTAACAACCACGGCCATCGTGGCTTAATTGTTAATACTAGTAAAACAAAACACATTAGTTGGATATTCTTACTAACAAGTCAGTGTTTTCAAACATCACTTAGAGGGACGTGATTGGCAAAACGGGTAATTTCAAAGAGTTGGATCATTTGGATTCGTTAACCAAAAGAACCCGTACACATACATAAAATTTCGATTTTAAAATGTATGTTCTTTTTTCACTCATAGTTCAACATTTTTTTAATGCTGTACATAAAATAAAAATATAGCATGTTTTTTGTTTTAATAAATTAAAAAGACAACGAGGGAAAAAGTACTGTAATTATGTTACCTAAATTTAAAATTATTAAAGTAACTAGTAGGCCTTCGAGAAAATTGCAGGCATATTAATTAGATAACATCAGAAATTCATTATTTAAAAAAATACAATTTAAAAACAATTGACTTTATCTAGGCCTATCTAACTATAACTGGGATTTTTAACTCGGCAAATGTGTACAACTAAAAGGATTATAAAACTGTAGGCCTATTTGTTAAAAATTTGTATTTATATACATTATTATATATCTAAAGCAAGATACAAATATTATCTTTCAATAGCTTTCTACTTCATATTGATAGATCAAATGATTTAGAAGTTATTAATATTATTTATAGTGAATACATTAAAATAATGGAATATGTTTATATGTTCGGAAAGATGTACGAATGTTTCCGAAGTTAAACGAATAGATATTTTTTCTTCTAAACTTGTATAAACGAATGTATTGATGATAAAAGGTTGTATTTATGTGCAGTTTATAACCGCAAAGCAAATCTAATAACGTATTAAAGCATACATTAATTCTATAACTCATATTTAAAAAAATCAACTTTACAAGAAATAATTATAATAATTTAAGTTGTAAACATAACCAAAAAGTATAATCTACGCTGGGTTTGTTTAAGTATTACAGATGATGAGTGAAATCAGCTGTTATATAAATGTTACTCCTTTTACGGACGTACACTCGCTTTTGTATGAGTTGATTACATTAGTATTAAAACATCAATGTTGTAATGCCTTTGTAAACTACAATTTGTCATTGTAAAAAAGACATGCGAAATAAGGATAAAAGAATATCTTGGATTTCATTTACACAAGACACGTTTCAGAGTGATATGAACCTAGAGTCAAATTACATAATACTGATCTGAGATTGGAAAGACTGAAATGACCGACTATTCATCCGGATCTAAAGGAAAGATGGACGAAAATGATTGAAATGAGCGAATCAATCTTGTGTCTTTCTTTCCGGGCCATGAACCAATCTTTTTTACGTAAACTGCAACCTACGTTCATTGTAGTGTTCTTAGTAAGTTTTCCTATCAACTTTTTAGTTTGTGTTATCATTTCTTATAGGCCTAAGTTAGACGTTATCAAAATATTCGTAACATGTAACATAATAATAAGGATCTGATTATTTCTGATCCCACCCGAGACCCGTTCATTATGAACGAATTGTTCATGATCCGAACATCACTATAGTAGAGGTGCTATTTCAGCCTCTATGTATTTTATCGCGTTCTAACACGGCGTTATATATGCATACAGCGATACACTGCAACATGTGTTTTGCATACTCTTTCCCCTTGCATATTATTGAGTGTGTTGTATATATAATATTTTAAACTCTGCAATTTTTAGACCATGATTTTGAATATTGTTTATGTTAAAAAATAACAGTTTAATGGATACGCCTTAATGTAACGTAACGAGATTTGTTTACGGTATTGAATTCATGACATAAGATGAGATTCGGGAGGTGTACTTGATTGTTTCACAATTTCGAAACAGTAGGGAAGGCCACTTCATTGCTTTGCATTTTTTTCTTCAGTCATAAATTTTACTAAATACAAATTTTGCAAAACTTCATTATAGGGAGTAATATGATTTATTTGTTTAGGTTAATTTATTTGATAAAGTAACTTCTTCTGTATATATTATATAAAACAAGAGGCCCTGACTGACTGACTAATTCATAATCAACGTACAACCGAAGCTATGGTAGTAGAAGTACACTAAGAAAGGATTTTGCAAAATATTTTAAAATGATTTTAAGGACTTTAAATGGTACAATAATGGGGTTTACTTCCAGAATTATCCATACTAATATTATAAACAGGTAAAATTTGTTTGTTTGTATTTAGAGGGTAACCTCTGGAACTACTGAACCGATTGAAAATAGTTTTACCAATAAAAAGCTACACTATCCCTAAGTAACATAGGCTATAATTTCATTTTGATAAAAACATTTTGAATTAAAATTTTTGTAAATTTAGTCGGAAAAATTCTTAGGTTAGACCTAGACTGATAAAACAACACATGTATTTACATTTATTACCATAGCAAATAATTGAATAAAATAACATATAAAACAACTGTTTGTTCTAATATTTCCATTAACAGCTGATTTCACACTTTGAAGCAATTATTCGTATTTCTAACATTTAGGTTAGGTTTTTATTAAAGTGTAAACTTGAGCCTTGCAGTTTCTTTTAACCTTTATTATAACTAATTTATGACTAATTTAGTGTCACTATGTGGAATTGCCTTTAAATACACAAACGCAGTAAAAATGAAGCTTCCAAAAATCTGTGTATAATATTTCATTGTAGTTAGGGTTTTCTTTGCTTAACAAATTTGTATTAATTAATTTTCTCCCAGAAAATAAAAGTGGCGTCGTTTGTAGAGAAAGTGACGCATTATTTCAGAAGTAAAAACGTTTGGACTCAGCTTTCATTAAAAGGAAAATTAAATCCCCCAGACTTAAGTAATTCCGAGGGCAGGACAAAGGCAGGTTTAAAGTGTCTCCAAGGGAAAGGACAAAATTAAAGCCATCACGCATTGTCCTTTATTGTTTCACATAACGAAGTGAATTCGAGTTTAAACGTCCCCATACAGTTATACAGGATCCAATGTCTACAGTTTAAGTCAAATAGCAAGACCGATGTGAATTAAACTTGTTGTACAAAGCTTGCACCATTTAATACAAGAAAAAATAAAAGCAGTCGTATGACTGCCGACAGAAGTAGAAACTGTCATGAATATAAACAATCTTGTTTATGTTATTTAACATTTTTTAGATTTCAATTTTAAATGTGACAAGATAAAAATATCACAACTTACAAAATGAGGTAGCACAATGTCTATTTCAGAGGTATTACCATGTAAACTATTAATTTGTGCACGAGTTTTATTGTGAACGTTCCATTTCAAAGTGTGAGTGAATGTTCTAAGTGTAAATATAATAGGTACTGTATCAATAGGCTATAGGTAACTTACATCTTGTATATAATTTATTATAAAATGAGTACTGGTTGAAAAAAAGGTAAAATTCTTCATAGCGGGGAAAGACAAATTATAAGAAATGCAATTGAATGTTGTGGCAAAGAAGCGAAAGATAAGTGCTTAAGTGTTCCGATTGTCAAAGCAACAGAAAGAGCAAGCTCTTTATTGTAACATTTCGGAACGTGCAGTAAAAATATTAGAAAGCAATCCAAAACCTACCCTGTAGAGAAGCTGTCATCTCCGGGGAAAAGTAGAAGAAAAAAACTGGAACATCTTAAAGCTAATATAGACTCTTTTGATCGTGCATTAATTTTAAACACGATTAAAGATTTTTATATCAATCAGAAAACTGTGCCTACTATCAGAAAGCTTCTTCCTGTTTTAAAAGAAAAAAATACATTTTCGGTCGAAAGGTAATTAAATTGGCACTTCGGAAAGTGTTGAAAGACATTGGCTTTTGTTGGAAGAGATGTAAATTGAATAGGACAGTGTTAATGGAAAGACCAGATATTGTAAACTGGAGATGTAATTTTTTACGGTCGATAAAAAACCTCCGTTCTGAAAAAAAGGAAGATATATTACCTCGACGAGACGTGGGTAGATGCTAATATAACCTTTGGAAAATGCTGGCAGAAATCAGAGGTTACGGGCATTCGTACAAACACCAGTTCTTCAAACTGGTTAATTATCGTCCATGTAGGCTCAGAAGAAAATTCTCAAAGGATCTGAATTAGTATTTAAGGCCAGTACGACTAAAGACGACTACCACGGAAAAATGAACAGTGAGAATTTTGAAAATGGCTGACTGAAAAAGTTTTGCCAAATTTGGCCCCTAATCAGTTTTGGTAATGGACAATGCCCAACAATGCCCATTATAGACTGTGCTCGATTGGCTGAGTGAACACGGCAAAGTTATGGACCCTTCTACGAGAAAAGCGGACTTGATTACCGAAATTGAGCTGCTGAAGCCTAAACAACAAATATTCACAGCAGATAAACTGGTAGAAGCACACGGCCACGAAGTGTTAAGATTGCCTCCTTACATGTGTGATATCAATCCAATAGAGTATGCGTGGGCTGAAATGAAAAACTATGTCCGATAAAAAAATGTTGCGGGTGACATGCCATTAAAATGTCTTCAAGAGCTGTTGAACGAAAGTATTAATCATGTTACAAAAGAAAATTGGAAAAACTTCGTAAGACATGTTCAGACGTTCCCTATTATTTTTTTAATTAATGGAAACAGACAGATTCGCTTTGGGGATTATTAACATGGCCAAAAATGGAGTTTTTTGGTGTATCGTAAATTACAAACCCTCCCCCAAAAATGGGGTATTTTGGGGGTAAGTCGAAAATTTTAAATGAGAACCCCTATTGAGTGACACGTCATTTTAAAGGTCTTGATAAAAGAAGATTGGCGCAAACCGGAGATCTGTATGTTGACTCTATCCAACATAATGGCCAATGAAAGTTATAATTTTCTAAAAAAACACCTATTTTAAGTTTCATTAATAATTATGTTACAATGAGTAAAACTTTTTTTAGCACTCACCTCATTTTCACTCAGATTAAGTGGTCGAAATGATAAAAATACAGCCTGGCCTAACATTTCCCAACATTTCTGGTGTATTAAGGTGACAAGCGTGTTCGATCCTTACTATGTTTTATAATTTAGATTTAGTGTTATTGGATGAATAAGTTACTGGAAGAAAGCCTTGTAAAAAATAACAGATGTATTATCTTTAACACTTTGATGTTATTTTAAAGGGGATTTTTTTTTTAATAATAATAATAGTACTACAACGAATTTTTTTGGATTTATATAAAACAATAAAAAATAGGAGTCTATTCTGCATATTTTGTTTTTCTGCATGACTTTCAGCCCGTCTGGTTCCCCCAAAATCAAACAAAACGTAAAAGTCCCCGTTCAAATCCTAATGAAGGATACCTTGAGCGCAGCTTCTGATCCGAAGCTTACAGACGGATTCAAACTCCTCACAAAGCTAGTTGGCCTGATGCGGGCGAAGGTAAGCAGTACATAATCCGAGGCCGCAAGGTCAAGGTGCAAACTCGCAAAGAACCGGGAATGGAGGCTGAGGAGCAAACAAGTTCTCCTAATAAGTTTCGTACACGTAGGCAGCTATTCAGCGCCTTTATGAATAGACCAATTTCCCAAATAGTTGTTTGCAACCGTAAAACATATAAACCTTATTTTGGAAATTTTCTCTACTAATTTATTAATTTAAATTCATTACTATAGCAACAAACAGCAAATTTAGAATTAATTTTAACAACCAACAGTATTTTTTGGTTAGGTTAACAAAATAAAAGGAAACACAAACAAAAAGCAACGAAAAAAGGTTACTGCATCATATTTAAATTCAAACATCTGTTATATGTTATAAATGAAACAGCTGTTTTTTATATAAACTTAACATAATATTTGGATAGGCCTATACTGAACCAAAACAAGTTTATCGAAATCGTGTACATTTATTACTATGTCAACTAAATTGGCAATTAATATCATTTCATTTTTCTTCACAACTAACAGTTTTTCTTAAATAAGGCAAACAGAAACAAAAATACTATATTATAAGTCAGACATTTATTTTGGTGTTACGCATTTTATTAATTCCTTTATTTGTCAGTATAAAAATTTATTTTAAATGTTAATTACTGATTATTTAAATGCAGACCGTAGTTCAAAATATTAGGGATGGTCTTGTCTACTTCAACCTCTGTCTTATCTTATATTTATAGGCCACCCCTATTCCCACCACCTTACCGTAGATCCAAGTGACTCTGTTCTAATCAATCGCCATTTGTGTGAAAATACGGAGTATATAATAATCTGTTTACATTGATTTCGTCATGAGTTGATGAGCGATGAGAGCATTAGCGGAGCTTCTAATTAAAGAATAAACAGAAATTACTAATAATACAAATAAAAAATACAAAAATGTTGTAGTTTTCAGAAGTATGAAAAATATTGAAATTAAATAAAGACTGGAATTTTTTTGAAAGTAGAAAACGTAATTTTGTATTAATTTTAAAAATTCAACAAATATTATACATTTACAATTGGGTAACAAAACTTTAATAGCTCAAAGTAATTAGAGTATTAATGGGGTTATTTGATTCAAGTTAAGTTTAAATAATATTTAAAGTCTATAACTAATGTTGTTAATATATTTAACGCTTATCTTAATTCATTCAACGTATACGTTTCAAACCTTGTAATTCAGCTTACACTTTGCGGTTCATGTAAATGTAAAAGTAACCCGAAAGTCAAGTAGCTGAGTATAATATTTCTTTTCGTCGTCCTCTGGAGGGAAATTGTATACATTTTAATCCAAACAAAGGCAAGAAAGTAGGGACTTTAAATTAAAAGAAAACAAAGTTGTTGGCAGGACCGATTTATTGTTTCTTATTTCTACAAACCCCAAGACATACATTGTGGGATTATTTATGTGGTAAAGTTGGCAAGAGTGTTTGGATAACTTTGCACCTTGTACACCTAGAGACAGTTTGAATACGTTGAGATAAAATGGGTGGGCCATAGCTCAACTCTTGCAGTTAAGATCACTTAGTTGTAAATTGTTAATTAGAATTTTTAGTTTACAGTACCTACATAGTTGTATTACACTATTTTTTTCAGTTTAAGTGGTTTTTATATCGGTTAAGAAAAGCTTTGAAAGATGGACAGAAAACTCTCTATATAAAAGCGAAATTTTTGGTTGTTACAAAAAATTATTGGGAGGGGGGGGGAGCAAAATCTAAAATTTCCCAACAATTTTTCCATATTTCCAAACTTTTGTGGGGTAGGGTTCCAACGCGCAGAAGATGGCTCTGGGTTATGTTGTGTGGAATACATCCCAATGGAAATGTGGCCCTGGAGGTTCACCCTCGTAGCTGTTTTGAAAATGAACTTCTCTAAGTAGGCACACTACACGTGCTATATGAGTACTTTAAGACATTTTACAAGAATTTAAACATTTTCATCACATTATGGAAAAAATTCCCCATAATTTTCCCCACCATTTTCTTTTCACCAATATTACCAGCAAACTTAAAATGTCCCCATTTTGGGGGAAGAAACCCAATCTAGCAACAACGGCGACCTGACGCAGTGCATGGCATGATGAGTCAGTGATAGTCAGTGTTGCCTAACAAGGGTTGGAACAAAATTTCCCAGAACATCATTTAAAAGAAGACAATGCATTCATTTGGTACAGAAATATTTTAATTTGCCCAACATTTTTGGATTGGAAATTATAACTTGCTTGTTATTTGTGAATGTTGGTAATTAACAACAGAAACTTTCAACATCCAAACCCAAAGTTGGAGTTTTTGAGTTTTTTGCGTGCAATTTAATCCCAATATGAAAATCCCAACTTTTCAAAATCTCAAATTTCCAAACTTTTTGGATTTTAAAATTATTGGGGGGCAACGCCCCCTACCCCCTATAGCGACGTCCCTGGATACGCACAACCGTAGAAGGATTGGTTTAAGGTTTGTGAGACCGTAGTTACAATGACGTAATAGATTTTTCCTCCTGATACTACTTTAAGAGAGGTATTTTATCTCATTAATAGGGTAGAAAGAACAACTTAACATCCGGGGGAGGAAAAGTGTCCATATAAAAGCATTGACACCCCCCCCTATACTTTATCGCCCGCCTATAGGCTGAAATATAATTTTCCACCCGATAAATCATAGTTAGTAAAACAATTGCTAAAACAACACTGCATCAATGAACTTCTATGTCTGTGTATTTTTGGCATAAGGTTAACGTGTGTGAATGTGCATCTGTGTGTCTGCCTGTGGCATCGTAGCTCCCGATGGGTGAACCAATTTTGTTTTAGTTTTTCTGTTTGTAAGGTGACTTGATCGAGATTGTTCTTAGCTATAATTCAAGAAAATCTGTTCAACCGTTCGGTGGGTTTAACAATTTTTATTTTTATCTATTATTGTAAATATTAATGTCAACGTTTTCATAAAGTTTCTTCCATAGTAACATGTAATTATTTACTAAAATTGTAGCGGGAGGAAAAGTGTTGTGTGTCTTACGGGTAGAAAGTATTAATTAATTAGTCAAGAAAATTACCGCTCTCGCCGAGCTAATACGGGAACATTTTTTTTGCGGTGACAAAGTGATACTTTCCCAAGACACAAATAAATATTTTGTGGAACAATTTTATGAACGTACAGCGTGAGCCAAAATAAACAGTACTAAATTTGTAATAGTTTTAAATATATTATTTAATTAATATACAAAGTAAAAGGAAGGTGAAACCTTTAGTTTTAATACACATGACATACATTAAGTTTTTTTGGCATCTCTCGTAGAGTTGTTGAATATCTTCAAACATGTTGGGGGAAAAGGGGTTGTTGCATTTAATTAGTTTTTCACGAAATTCCGCCTTGGTAGTCGATGGAACATTTCGGACGATGCATTCCTTCGTTATCCCATTCATAAGCGCCAGCCGATTAAAGGTCGGGGGAATGGGATGGGTGTGGAAATTTTGTTCCTGGGCAAGTGCAACGTTGTTGCCAAACGGTTATTTTTTAAAGTAAATCAGTAGTATCTACTGCAGTGTGATTAGTGGCGCCATCTTGATGGAACCACGGGGAACCAAAATCCTAATTGCTAGCAAGACAAAACCTCTTCAGATCTCTGGCTGACGGATGTTTTCTCAGTAACATACTTACTTGGTTTACAGTAACAGCGTTCATGTTATCATCTTCAATGAAATACGGGCTCAGTATACAGCTCACCATGATGATAAGCGCTTCCTATGTTGTGGCTTCTCTATGACATCGTCATGACGTTCAGCAAAAAGGAAACGTATTATTTGCCTGTTGATAAACCGTTAACCGTTTAGGTGTACATGACTCCTATCTGAAAACCTACATTTTGTAGGAGTGCAGGGTTTTCATGGTCCATTGCTAACATTGAAGTGCAGGTTTTGAGTGGTTTTAACATCTGTGAGTACATTTCACATTATTTCATACTGTTTTGATATATATTTAACGGTAAACCAGCTTATACAGAATCTTAAAACAAAGACGATCTTGTCTAAGCTTTTGATACAAATAGGTTGTTTTATTTGTAGTGGTGGCGTGTCACGTCGGTTCACAAAACCCATAATTTTTAAATTTCTTCAATTTTTAAATAGGAACCCCAAATATTCTGGGGATAAAATGTAGCCCAGATTAATCTCTGAAAAGTCCTCTACCTGCAAATGAAAGTTTTGTAAAGATTGGTTTACCCATTCCAAAAATTAGCCCGGACGAACAAACAGACAGGCAGGAAAAATGTAAGTTTTTGGTAATAGGCCAGTCGGTAAAGGTCAATTTAGACCAAAAGTACCAGTAATTTGCAATACGGCTGAATTTTTTTTATAAGTACATTAAAGTATGTAGATTAACATAAAAAAAAGTTTACCAGTCTATCGATTTCCCAAAGTCGAAAAAAATCGATTATCATTTTTTTTTTCGATTATCCTTAATATTTCGAGCTGGGATGAAGATAGAGGAGAATAAAAAATACCACCGTGTAGGGGAGGTATTTTTCAACAAAAAAGGTCATGTGTATTTATTTCGTCTGAGCAATGGTTTGTCTGGAAAAATTCGATAATGCAGGTATGTATTTTGCAGCAGGGGAAATCACTAAAAGGGGACATCTTATTCATATATGAAGCGTTTTCTCATTCTAAATTGGCCGAATTTTAATATATCGAATTGAAACTTGACATAGGAGTTAAAATATAT
>JAGFPH010000154.1:707277-734774 GCA_018207615.1 Philaenus spumarius
AAAAATGTCGACAATGGAGTCGTTGAATCCAAAAGTGTTATAGTTAAAACGAGATAGGTAAAACAGAAGACCATTTTCAAGCGCCTCGTTTTTAAAAATAACATTAAAAAAATTGTTCATACTTACTAAGAATATTTATACTGGTGTACTCAACTTGTAAAACAAATTTGATGTTGATATTCCAAAAATTGACGAAACTGAAATAGATTGAAATTAGTTCGTGAGTCCGGTACTAGTAAAATCGATAATCGAAATCGACTCCTAGATCGGGTAATTTTCAAGATAACAAGCTGAGATTCAGCATAAATGTTTAAAATATATATTTTAATTCCTATGTCAAGTTTCAATTCGATATATTAAAATTCTGCCAATTTAGAATGAGAAAACGCTTCATATATGAATAAGATGCCCCCTTTTAGTGATTTCCCCTGCTGCAAAATACATACCTGCATTATCGAATTTTTTCCAGACAAACCATTGCTCGGATGAAATAAATACATATGACCTTTTTTGTTGAAAAATACCTCCCCTACACGGTGGTATCTTTTATTTTCCTCTATCTTCATCCCAGCTCAAAATATTAAGGATAATCGAAAAAAAATAATATTCGATTTTTTTTTCGACTTTGGGAAATCGATAGACTGGTAAACTTTTTTTTATGTTAATCTACATACTTTAATGTACTTATAAAAAAAATTCAGCCGTATTGTAAATTACTGGTAGTTTTAACCTATATCGACTGGGCTAAAAGTGTGAATAACCATATATTATGAGCTTAAAAAAAGTATTGATTTAGAAATCACAGACAGACACTCAATATTATTTATATATATATTATTTGTTTTCTGTCAAATGTAGTCTGTATTTGTACTTTACCTTTTTATGTGGCTACATGTTTCACTGCCACAGGCAGCATCATCAGGCCAGCTATCTATATCCACTTAAACACTTATATATACACAACACTTACGGTAACACATATTTTCGTAAGTGTTGTGTATATATGTGTTTAAGTGGGCATAGATAGCTGGTCTGATGATGCTACCTGTTGCAGTGAAACATGTACGCACATAAAAAGGTAAAGTACATATACGTACTACATTTGACAGAAAACAAATAATATATATAAAATATATGGAGTTCTAAGGCTATCAACAACGAATATTATTTATATTTATAGATTGTGTTGAAGTGATTGCATAATTTTTTGCTTTCCTATAGTTATTTCAAAATTGAAACCTAGGTAATACTGTGAAAAACAGATGTATATCAGACACACTTAGTGTTTTTTTAATAATATTCTATTTGAAAATAATTGCATTCAATTTTAACCTAAAGAAAAGAAAGGCGAGAAACTAAAATGAAGGTTTTGTCGACAGTGTTTATGAACAATTGTTCCCAAATGCCGAAAAAAACCAAGAACCATTGTGGGATTTTATGCTGAAAGGTTGGAAGAAATTAAGGATATACTCGTATTTTGTGAAAGATGCTAGCAGTTACCTTGACATTCTGTTCAACGTATATAATCCTGGTGGTTAGAAATACAAAAAATTAACTTTCAAGTGTAGCTTACGGATTTTTATTTCACGGGGAGAGGAGGTTTGTTTGTGGGTCATATAACCGAGGTCTTAGTGTTTTTATTTTAAGTTAATTTTTTCAAATTTAAGATTTATGTATTTTATTTTAAACAATTTTCTTATTTTATATTACTATATTATTTGATGTTTTTGTTACTGAAAAACATTAATAATTTTTAGCGGCAATTACATTTAGAAAGGCACACATTTTGAACTTATAATTTCAAGTCTGAAGTAAACGTTTATTTTCAAATTGAACCGTGGTATGTGTTAAAGCTCACAACACTGGTGGAAGTACAGAGCGACATTTGCATAAACTGAATGTAACAGGAATATTCCACTGCATTAGTCGTACTAATGGGGTAAATTAAGTGCATTTATAATTATTGTATAACTTAATTGTTGTTGGGAAATTTATCTGCGTAAAGTTGGCACTATTGTGTTAATGTAAAATCAGGTGAAAATTTCATACAGTAATGCTCTTTGATTTGAGAGTTATAAATACAGACTGACTGTATTTGATGAGTATTGTTAGCAACTCTAGTAAGCACAGGCTGATTAATTAGAAATACATTCTAAAACCACAAACTTTATCTAGGTCTACCATACAATGCTGTGGAGATTTTTTACCTCGGTAAATGTGTACAATTATTATAAGGATCATATTATAGTGTAATACCTTTTCAGTAATAATACAATATTAAATTTAATTGTCCTACTCACTTTTAACTATAATAGGTATTTTCAAACTGTCATGAAACTAATGTAAGGCAGTATGGTAACTTTTGAGGTTAGAAGGCTTTGAAAATGTATATTTTTACTACCTTATTTGTTTACTTCTTTTTTCAGAAGAAACTAACTAAGCCTACGAAAAACAAACTTCAATATCTTAACGGATTTTAAACTTGGTAAATTTAGAGAGTCTAATACTTCACGGGGAACAAAAGATAGTTCACGCTTGTTTGATTTATTCGTCTTATTTAGGTTGATTAAATTTAAATCCTTATTAAAGATTCCACTCAAAGGTTTCGACCACTCTGTTTGATCAAAGTTTTAAACATAACCTTAACAAGGGCTTTGTTTAGAGTTAATTTTATTGTTAATCAGTTGCACCAACATTATTATTATTTCTATAATAACAGCACACAACTTAACCTACACTCAATTACATGTTCACCGTGCAGTACAGGTCTTACGGGAAGATAGTCATGCTAAGATACCATTACTGGGAACATCACGTTTATTGTCATGCGGGTTGCGTCAACTGTCCGAGCGTTACATGGGAGTTGATGTCTTTTGGACGGCAAGTATCTCTGAGACTGTCGTTTGGTAACATGGCTTATGGGCCCTCTGTACTGCACGGTGAACGTGAAATCGACTGTAGGTCGCCCCCTCCTCTCTCGCACCAACCGCATTTTAACCTAATAGTTTACACTTCACGCCTCTAAATTTATGGGTCATTTTTAAATAATTTTCACAATCTAACAAAAATTAAAGATCCATTTTTCAATGTATTTGCTCAGCTACACAGAAAGATTCTTAAATTTTACACGACTTTAACAACATTGATAGGCTCAAATGTTTTAGGCTTAAAATGAAACTGCACAATTTTACCATCTTTTTGATTTGCACAATACTTTAATAAAATTGTTGTAGACAAATAGTTTTTGAACTAATTTTATGCTGTATTTATTTTATTAATATTAAAATAAGTATTAACTAATTTTAATAATTATATTTATTAAATTAAAAACATTAAATTTATTTATTAAAATATTGATATCAAGAGTATCCAATATTAAATATGTGTTTTGTTTTCCATAAATCGTTAACTTTTTTAAAAACTTTGTAAAAGGTAATATTTTTTTACAAATCAGTAGTTTTTTGTATGACAGTCTAAATACATATGGTAAGCCTACGTCTTTTTATAGAATAGTTTTTAAGTACACTCAATTTAAAAAAGTTGTTTAACTAAGAGAAACGTTTCAAATAAACTGTATTAATGTCAAGACTAGATTAAACATATAATCATTGGTTCTGTAAGTCAGCGTTGTGTTTAAAATTTAATCACGCAGACTACATCTTTACTTTTAATTCAAATCCTTTTATGAACTTTCTGCTCGGCAAACCTAGATATTATGAATTATAAAAATCAATGTTTTTAGCTACAGAATTTTAAAACTATTTATACTAACGACCGTTGGTTCTTGGTGAAATTCCATTATAAATAAATAAATGAAAACTTTTTGTAATGTTTCACTAACGGCTCAATAAAGATTTGTGAAACATTACAAAAAGTTTTCATTTATTTATCTACAGAATTTTCAATGAAAATCATAGCTAAACTTCAAAACATTGTCTGACTCATGGTGGATATTAGGACACTCTTTATAAGTTTAAGTTTCGAAAACATTTTTCTCAGAAGAAACTACATTGATAAACCTAATCGATCGGTATCACGGCAAACGTACCGTTTGACCCAACTCCTGTTTATCGTATTGTTTATTTTGTGAAATGGTAAATAAACTATTTACAAATTTGTATTTTATTGATTATTAAAATGCCAGAAAGCAAATTTTAAATTTTGCCATTTTCTTGACGCGGAACCTTCAGAAACCCTTGGGCACGGTCGAGGTGTACTCGCGAAGGTAATTTTTCCGCTGAGAGCGGAACGAAGCAGAACGTGAGCAGAGACTGGAGACTAAGATGCAAACACATTCTATTAATATGTTTCGTATACGCAGGCAGTTATTCAGTGCCTTCGTGATTACCTATTTCCCAAATAGTTGGTTGAAACCCTAATACATATAAACTTAATTTTGGAAATTCGCGCGCTCACTTCGGTGGTTCAGCTGCGTGATTGAATTATTATTTTTTTAATTCAATATGTTCACAAATTTAAAAATGCACTTCATATTTTGTTTAACTGAATAAATTTAATCCGTACAATTTGTACACATAAAACCTCCCACACCATTATATATACGTCCTGTAGAAAACAAACAGATTCTATTTATGTTATTAGATCTTCATCGTAACTGCAGTTTACACAACTGAGTAAATAATATTATATTCTGAGAACGTTAGAAACACTGACAAAGTTGTTCTCAGTATATTGCATTCAAACTTTATGTTTAGCTTAGACAAATGTATGTCACTACAGTTAATTAATTCAAATTACTCAGATTCGATAATTTACAAATTCCCAACTATTAATAATCAAGATTTAAAATGCAATTAGTTTGTGACGTCATGAGCGGCGTATTCTCTCCGTTATGTATAACTCAATGAGTGAACTTAGCAAACTGAAATAAAATATTGTTATAAATAATTACTCTTAACACGCTAGGCCATTTTTTACAACCTAGGCATGCTTGTGATATTTATGCATCATTCATGCTCTTATACTGCTGAGACTATTTTGATAACTGCTTGTATCAGAGTCTAAATATATAGCCTTTTAATTTCAAGGAAGATATTGTCAAAATCTATTTGCATTCTGCACCAACAATTTTTAATAGAATTTCCTCGTAAAAAAATCAAATTTGAAACAAAAAACGTCTAATGCAACTTAAAACCTGGTTATTTTCGCTAGATGATGTGGAGTGTTTTTTTTATAAGTTCTTGTTTGATGTTAGTAAACCTTTGTCACTCGCTGAGTCTTGCTGGTAGTGTTGGGTTTTAGTAAGGAGGAGAATTTTATAACATCAGTGTACTCCGTCAAAGAAATCGTGAACATTTTTTAGATTTATAATATACTACTAAGCCCCCGTGAAAAATCACAGGCAGATTAATTAGATACAAACCAGAAAAACATAATTTAAAAAAATACTACCGTACTTAAAAACAACAGACTTTATCTAGGCCTAACTAACTATGCAGACAGGGATTTTTAACTCGGTAAATGTGTACAATTATGAGGAATATAAAACTGTAGGCCTATTTGTTAAAATTTTATTTTTATATACGTTATTACATGTTTAAAGAAAGATAAAAACATTGCCTTTTAATTGCTTTTTATTTCATATTGATAGATCAAATTTAGAATTTATTAATACTATAGTGACGAAAGTAATAATCGAATATGTTTATGTTATACCAAGATTTACCAATGTTTCCGAAGTTAAATGAATTGGTATCTCTTCTTTAAGTTTTTATAAATGAATATATTGATGATAAAAAGGTTGTATTTATATACAGTTAACAAATTTAAAACAAATCTTATAATGTATTATAGCATACATTATTTCTATATATCAAATTTACAAAAAAACTTCACAAGAAATTATAATTATTGAAGTTGTAAACATAACCCCCAAAGTATAATCTACGCAAGGTTTTGTTTAAGTATATTACAGATGATGGGTGAAATCTGCTGTTATATTATATGCTATTCAAGTACTTAAGTACACTCGCTTTGATTGTATTAATAAATATTAATTGATTTATTTTTTATTTATATTGCATTTCATTATGTAATGGCACGGTTTTGGTTTAATATTGTAGTCATGATAAAGGCCAGTCGGTAGGGGTAATTTTAGACCAAAAGTTCCAGTAATTTACAATACGGCTGATTTTTTTTATAAGTACATTAAAGTATGTAGATTAATATAAAAAAATGTTTACCAGTCTATCGATTTCCCAAAGTCGAAAAAAATTAATTATCATTTTTTTTTCGATATTCCTTAATATTTCAAGCTGGGATGAAGATAAATAAAAATAAAAAATACCACCGTGTAGAGAAAGTATTTTTCAATAAAAAAGGAAATATGTATTTCTTTCCTCCGAGCAATGGGTTGTCTGGAAAAATTCGATAATGCAGGTATGTATTTTGCAGCAGGGGAAATCACTTAAAGTTGAAATCTCATTCATATATATGAAGCGTTGGCTCATTTTAAATTGGCTGAATTTTAATACATCAAATTGAAACTTGACTAGGAGTTAAAATATATATTTTAAACATTTATGCTGAGTCTCAGCTTGTTATCTTGAAAATGACTCGATCTAGAGCCACTTGACTTATCAATGGGTTTCTCGATTTTAGGAGTACCGGACCCACGAACTAATTTTAATCGGCTCCAGTTTAAGGACATTGGCTACAAGAATTTCTTTGAAACATAAAATTGCGGTTTGGGGTAAATCAAATTGTCCAGGGAATGTCCACAGAAGATGCTATTACATCACACAGCTTGTTATTTTTAGCTGTATTCTTGAAATCTTTATCTCTATCGTTCCATAGAGATGGATGTAATTACACTAAGGAAATTATAAAAGAGTGAAATAAAACGTTCAACATCCAGTGAGTGACTGATGCATGTCGAATCCCAGGACTCTCCCACCATTTGATTGTCGTACGACATCTCTTGTTGCTCGATGCGTCGTCATCGCTCCTACCGTAGCCTCAACCTTAGGTTATAACCATTTAGTTCTCCTGTAGGATATTAATCCAGGTTTATCAAAATAATTTAAAAACCTTCTTGCAACAAAATATATTTCTTCACTTGATCAGTTATTAGTAAATAATATTTATAAATAATTGATAATTTAAATGTAACTCCTTCTTATGATGCAGTTATTCTTAAGAACGGAAAACGTAACACGGATATAACAATACAAAAATCACATGATTTTAATTGCATAAAACAAATAGTTGAATACTAAATAAAGTTTGAATACTAAACAACAATGTTTGTTTTTACTTAGGTAAATTGAAACCCCTCAGGCAAAACAGGAGAGAGAGAGATGGAAATAGAGAGAGGAGAGAGATGCCTTCAAGGAAAGCCAGGGAAATAATGTATGTATGGTAATCTTAGGTATTGCTCCAAACTGGTAAAGTTTTAAATCTAAAATAACAATCTAATATAGTTAACTCAAGTGTAATCTGTTGAGTAATAATAATAGAAAATATTGTTTCCCATCTCCTTGTTAACTAAACGGAAGTATAAATGTACTAGGGAGGCTTGGGACATAAAACTATCTTGAACTCAACTGTATCAATAGAATTACGAGTGTTTATTGAAGTGTAAACTTCTATAGGCGCACCTCGTCTAAAAATTGCGGGTGGTGAATCGGATTTTACCGTCACCAGTCACCATCTACTATAGTACACATGTGCATATTGCAGAGTATATAGTATAGTTTACTTGGTAATACCTCTGAAATGGACATTATGCTTCCTCATTTCGTAAGTTGTGTTAACATAATTTACTTGGTAATACCTCTGAATTGGACATTATGCTTCCTCATTTCATAAATTGTGTTTTTATTCAATATTTTCTAAACTTTTGAAGTGTAAATTAGAATATTAAAATATGGCCATAGAAGTTTACGCTTCTCCCGTGTGGTCAAGCATACCTGAATTTTTAAAAATTAATATTAATTTACAGGTGTTGGTTTAGCCGTTGGAGGTACGATACCAAAGTCACAGAATCAAACTAGTAAAGCCCTCAGAAACTGCCGCCTCCAATACAATCTTTTTTCTTGATACGACTTAACCGTTTAGGCACAAAAACTTTCATAAAAGTCTCCACTTGATATATGCATGTAATTATATTATGCATATATATGTAAATATATGCATTTAAATTTGTAGTTTTTTTTGTTAACAATAAAAATTACCACTCGTTTCAATTTTTTGTTGGCTATACGCTAAAATGTATATAAGTGCAAAATTTTAAGTGTCTGTCTCTTCAGAACGTACGGTGAAATGTGAGTTTAAAGAATGGAGTTAGTTGTAAGCCTTTAGTTGTAATCAACGCTGAAATTACACTAGTTTACAAGAAAACCCACAAATGTTTGTTCCAAGGAACAAAGTGAGTATCTTGCTATTATTTTTTAAATTCCTGCTCTTCACGCAAAACCTCTGGTTTCACTGAGCTTGCGTTATGGGCCCACCACCATACCCCGATCCAAGTCCTTCTGTCCTACTAATCAATCGTTCGTGAAAATATCAGAGAACACAATAATCTGTTTGCATTAGATTCGCCGTGAGTAGGCGAGGGTGTTTGTAAGCAAAGCGAGCCCTCTAGTTAATCTAAATAAATAAAAATGTAAATGTTCGTTTGTTCAAAATCGCTAATCTCAGAAAAGTTCTTCACCGATTACTTATACATTTTGACACAACGTTCCATTCGAATACACGCGTATTTTTATATACCTTTTGAAAGACAGCTGCATCTATTGAACATAAAAACAACAAAAAATATACTCAATATTTAACAAAAAAGTAAGCGCTATTACATATGTTTATTGACTATAATAACAGTAGTCGGCTGTTTCATATACAATTTCCATTATCAGCTGATTTCATACTTAAAAACATTATTTGTATTTCTAACTTTTAAGATATGTTTTTGTGAACAACACCATCTGTTGAAGTAAAAACAACACACACTAGGCCTATACTAAATAGTTTAGGGCAATGGGAGCGCAATACCAAATAATAAATAAATATGTTTATTGTTGATAGAGTAATCAGGTGTTTGCTCTAACCATTAAGAGATGATTTCAAAATGTGAAGCAATTAATTGTATTTCCATCTTTTAGGTTAGGTTTTTAATAAAGTGCAGATCCGAGAATTGCTCCTTTATTATAAATTATTTATTATAAATCTTACTCCTTTATATATTATAAAGAAAACATAACATAATGATGTATGTAGAAGGTTCCAACGGGGTTGGCGTGCGTAGCACGCAGGGGTATCCCCCAGTATACAATAGAATAATTTACCCATACTGTATTTTTACGTCCGTGTGTTTAAAGTTTTATAACTGTTCCATAACATTCTCGCTAGAACCTAATACATTTTGCACATAGAGGAAACTACATTGTACCCAGTACTGCTATTTTATTATGTAAAACAATGTTTGGTTTCAGCATTTATAAAACGGAAAATTACAGAATAACCCCTCAGGATAGAAAAGAGAGCGAGAGAGGCGAAGGGCGTGGGGTGTGAGGGTGTGTAAGGAAAGAGATTAAATTAATGTATTTAAGTAGAGTACCTTAAATTATAATGGCATCTGATACAACTGCTTCAGTTCTCTTTATTGAGGGGTAATGCAGTTAAAATATGAAAAGATTTAGATGCATTAAGTTTTAAAAGACATAATTTATTTAAGTCTATAATAATATCATAAAGAGGTAAAATTTGTTTGCATGAAGGGTATAATCTCTAGAACTATTGAACCGATAGAAACACAATTTGTACTAATAAAAACCCACACTATCCCAGAGTAACTTAATCAAAAATGTATTTTGATTTAACAGTTGAAACACCCCTAAAACAATAAATACTAATTATTGTTATACTTCCATTACAGCTAGAGAGAGCAGACATTCTGTACATTTATTTCTTACAAGATATATACAATAGATTTGCGTTTTGTCGTATGCTGCTAAGAGGTGAACATGGAATACCACCAATAAAGCAATAAATGTATATTATGCTAACTTTCTCTTAATTTTAAGTGTTGTATAGGAAAGAAATTATGAAACACACATTTAAATATTTCCGCCCAATTGGCGAAATGGGGACTAACAGCCCCTTACAACAAAAATACATACATTTTTATACTTCCCGTGAAGCTAAGAGCTGTTGAGTGACACCTTTGTTTCATAAGTGGTAAATAGGAACAGTAATGCGCTAGAATTTCGATTACTTGCGTCTATGGGCGGGGGGGTCTGAAAGAATACCCATAAAACTATAAATATTATTTTTTTCTTTTTTAAAAGCTAAAGAGGTAAAATGTATTACACTTATTTCTTAAATGATGGTAAGAAAAAGTAAACCAAACGAATTTTTTGTAACCTGCGACTAAGTTATTTGCTGCAAAAATAAGGTTACTACACCTATATAGTAAAACTAATTTATATTTATCTATAGAGCTAGATAGTTGTAATTTGGTAGATACTAGGAGGCCCGTGCGCATATTTTTTCTGTTTGTGAGAAAGTCACCTACAATTTGAAGAAATTAAACATCCCATAAAAATGTAATCAATAAACGGATATATCCGTCTTTAGCCCGGAACGGAAAGCAAAAAAGACGGATATAAACGTCAAAAGAACGGGAAGGGTTAGACCATTCCTTGAACTTTTAAGACAGACCCCGTAAAACAAGAATGGGGTTTAGTTATGAAAATTTTAAATTAATTAATTTATAGACACGTTAGAACGAATCAGATGTATAAATGTACGTTTTTATTTCTACAATTACAACAAAAACTAAGGTATAAAACATAACCTTAAAAGGTTCACATAGTTGTTGATGTTGAAATTGCATTACAGAGGTGATGGACGAAATCAGCTGCTATATTTTCAAGAACAGAACCTTATTATTGTGTTTGTTTGACTCTGACAGCGAGGGATGCCAGACCTCTTTTAATAGTCCAACCGTATATGTAGGGAATATTTGTTAGATGTCTCGCTTGCTGAATCGGTTTAATTTAATCTGTCCGAAGGAGAAGACTTTGTACCGTCACAGAGAAGTGAAGTGACTCAAAGTGTTTCGGGGTTTAAAGGAAAAGTGGAAACCCGACCGGTTATAAAGTAAACCGTACATAAACGTAAACGTTAAAGTGGACGACTGAAATGTGTGGTCTTGTTCTCTCGGATAACACAATAGTATAAAGTGCATAAAGAAATAGATACTGTAAATTGAAAGAAATCAATGCTGGCAGGCGTGGTGCACCAGTAACATTATGTAGGTTTTCATTGGAATTAATAAAGTGAGATTCGTTAATTAAAAGTAAGATATTTTCATCATAAACATTGCACAACAAAGTCTAAAGATTTCCATCATCTGGAAAGGGGTTTGGGTGGGGGATTGAAAACGGTGGACTTTTTAATAGACATTAACAGGTTGACTACAAAGGTGTTAAAGCACAACTTGCCCTTTTGGACGTGTAAACTTCTATAGAAGCTCCTCGTCTAAAAATGTGGACAGTGAATCGGATTTTACCCACGATATAGTCACCCTCTACTATATATATAGTACACATGTTTATATAGCAGAGTATATAGATTACTTGGTAACACCTCTGAAATTTACATTGTACTTTCTCATTTCATAAGTTGTATTAAAATACTTTACTTCGTAATACCTCTAAAATCGAAATTGTGCTTCCTCATTTCATAAATTGTGTTAAAATAGTTTACTTGGTAATACGTCTGAATGGACATTGTGCTTCCTCATTTCGTAAGTTGTGTTAAAATAGTTTTCTTGGTAGTACCTCTAAAATGGATATTGTGCTGCCTCATTTTGTAACTTGTGTTAAAATAGTTTATTTTGTAATAAATCTGAAATGGACATTGTGCTTCCTCAATTAATAAATTGTGTTTTTTCTCAATATTTTCTATACTTTTGAAGTGAAACTCAGAATATCACCATGGAAGTTTACACTTCTCCTGTGTGGTTCTAAGCACACATGGATTTTAATTTTTTTAATTAAAATTTTTTATTTCTGATATACTTTAGTTAAAATAACATAGCTAAATAATTTTTTGACTGATATTTCTCAGAAAATACAGGGGGTAGGGGTTTGAAGAGAAAGTAATTACTCATACTTCAATAACCACGGAAAGTCACTTTCAGCCAGAATTAAGGCATTTTCTCAATTATTCTCTAGTCAACGATAAAAAGTGATATACCGTTAAATTGATCTAAATTGTATAATTGTTTGTATTTATACATTTTACTTTTTCACTATAAAACATAAAAAAAGTATAGAGAAAGTATAGTAGCCGTAAAAAAAATCGATGTTGAGATTTTTGTGGAAATACCCGTTTTAGGATCCCCTGAGTCCAAGAAAATGGTTTTAACCAAATGTATGTCTGTATGTCTGTCTGAATGCATACAAAGCTAGAGAGAAAACTATTTTATCGATTTCGAAAAAAATTTGCACCAAATATGTCAATTTATAACTGTCAAATATAACTGATTTTTGCGGAGTATTTTTTCCAAAAGGGAGTTGTTTTTAAAACATTTTCAAACCCTTTTTTCGTGCATACAGGTCTAATTGACATGTTTGGTACAAATTTGTTCGACATCGATAAAATAGTTTTCTCTCTAGCCAATAATAATACTATTTATTAGTTACTCTCCTACTTTAATGTATCTCCTCTCCTACTTTAATACAATTATGAAGTCACAGTGAATCTGTTTGGTAATTGAAATATGTTTGTGAGAAAGTTTGTGCCAGTTCTGGTACCGTTTATTTCATAAAAAGTTTAGTTTTTTAGATATTAAACTTTGAAAAGTTCAAGCTGAGGACATATTGAACCGAATAAATGAATTCATACATAAATGTATTCATTTTGAAAAGTTGTGAAAACCAATGTGCGGCAATAAATAAAACTGGATGATCTGATTGCTGTTCAGCTACGGCAGCCATGTTAGTCTAGTTTTCTTTAAAGTTGGTCAAGTTTTCGTTGTATGAATTTTTGTCCCTGTATTGAAACTTCTGATCATTTTGTGACCAAGGTAAGGTAATACATACCTGTTTACATCACAACTATAGTTAGTACGTGATAGAAGTACGTAGTACGTGAATTGTCTTTAGTTTGATATAATTGTTTACGTATATTTCTTTAGTGATCTTAGCTCCCTAACCTACATCGTGTGTCGTACCCTATTCTGCCCGCAATGTTTTTACCTGAGACATCGTTTTTAGTAGGTCCCTCATTTTTGCTTTCTATTTCAGATAGTTCAAGATGACAACGAACAACACATTTTCTTTATTTCATGTTTCACCTGAAATTCTAATGCCTGTTCCAAAAATTAAAGAAAGCGTGAAAAGGATGAATCAGAAGAGGAGGAAGAACGCTTTCTTAACTGATTCGCCATACATAAAAGAGTTAGAAGCAGCTATTAAAAAGAAAGACGAAACAACATATTACAAAAAAGAGCCAGGGTAAAACTATTTAAGAAAGAGAATAAAGGAATGGAAAAAACAAAGGAAGGTGTCTGAAGAAAAACTAAAAAAAGAAGAAGCTGAAGAGAGAACCAAAAATTAACGAAAGTGATTTTGCTGACTGTGAATGTTTACATTGCGGTAAATATTCCTCAAAGTCAATTAAATGTTGAATCACTTGTTCCATGTGCAAAAATGGGCACACAATTCCTGTGCTGGAATAGATAGCAAAGATGATGAGGCTGCCCTAGTGTGTGAATTTTGTGAATAGGCTTAAGAAAAAGAAATCACTGAAAACTGTAGTTAAACCATTACACTGCCCTGCTAAGCGCAAAGGGGTATCTGCATGAAACAGAAAACCGAGAAATCCACGTTTGAAATTTAAAGTGCTGTGTTTTGCACGTTTATTAAAGGTTGCTTATCAAACGTTTTTGATATTATTATTTGAAATTAATTGAAGTTAACTTACATGCAACAAAAGTTAAAATGCTGTTGTTTGGAAATAAATATAGCAGATACAACTAAATGATGGGGACAAAATAATACTTTGTGTTAAGGGGAAACGGGTTTTAGTATGAGACATACTAAGGTGTTTTGGTAGTAACTACAGCAGATACTCCTAATTATGCTTAGTATTTGTTGGTTACATCAAAACTACCTTCTGAAAATGTATAAGAAGATGAAGATATAGAAGATACGACAACTTAAAAGGGGTGATTTTTTATTACTTTTCTTGTAGATACGACCAAAATACCTTAGAATTTGGTGCACAATGTCACCATCTAGAATCGCCTAGTAACAATAAACCAATTTCGGAAAAAATGTAGATACCCTCTTTTGTGCTTAGCAGGGCAGTACAGTCAATAAAAAATAAATACATATGAAGCAAACATTTTCTTAATTTCCACAAGTTTTATATGTTTCTTATAATTAATTGTCTACCACCCCGACATGCCCCAGGGGGCACAACGCGGCAAATGACATAATGTTCTGTTTTTGAAAAAAAAAATGTTTATTTTGTTTTCTTGAAATGTTACTGTAATTATATGCTTATTACATTATAATATGTCAATACAAACATTATCAGTTTTTTTAATTAACCCTTTTATATTGAATATATATATGTTCTGCCCCGGGTCTCCTACATCCTGCTTCTCCATCTTGCCCATACGTCTAACGTGTTTTGACTATCATGCACAAGTACATGAGTCAGCTTGCCGGAGACATGGGACGACTAACCTATTTGATTCAACATGAATTCGTTGTATAAATAGAGCGAAAATTTCATGACGATCTACAATAAAGCAGTTAAAACAAAACTAGATACGAAAAATGAATTCGATCTGAAAAAAAAAGAAGAAAATAAATCAATTACTTTCAACTGGCTTTCAGCATTACAAGAAACATTTTAAAGTGGCTACATTTTCACATTTAATAACTTTTATGTTATTCATGGCGATTGTTCAACAATAAATGCAGGATTCGCAGAACACATAGTCACGTTGTGTCCTAACAAACGTTCCTAGCATTGTAAAGGAATCTATTCAGAAATTCCCCCCACAAGTTGGGAGCTCGGACATAGCAAATTCCATCAGCATAACTTAACTGCGGCGACAGGTTTAATCTTAGATATTCTTAACCCCTTTCCTCTTTGTTAAGCTACCCCGTTGATTGCCAAGAATCAAAATAATATATTGTGTTTGTGTTTGAGATGGTAAACAATATTTGTTATTATTATTACTAAACAGACTAAATTTAACTATTTTAGACTAGGGGCTCTGCCCCTGCTCGCTTCGATCACCAACTCCGGCGGTGACCCATGGTAATGCCAATGCAAACATATTATTGTATGTTGTGTTTGAAATGGTAAACAATATTTGTTATTATTATTACTAAACATATTAAACTTAACTATTCCTGACTAGGGGCTTTGCCCCTGCTCGCTTCGATCACCAACCCCGGCGGTGACCCATGGTAATGCCAATGCAAACATATTATTGTATATTGCTTATTTTTACGTAAATGATGATTGATTAGTGCATAAGCACTTGGATATAAGTTGGGTAGTGGGGGTTGTTGTGAAATGTACGAAATGTAAGACAGAGGTTAAAATATACACGTATTATCCCCAACATTTGTCTACAAAATCCATAATTATTCATAATTTTTACATATGTTAATATGATTTTTTACGGAAATGATGATTGATTAGAAGAGAAGCAATTGGATATAAGTTGGGTGGTGGAAATAGCTGTGACCTGTACATAAGGTAAGACAGAAATCGAAATACACACGCAGTATCCCCAACATTTGTCGATAAATTACCAAATTTTTAATGTTTTAATTTTGTCTATAATTTTTACATGTCTTCAATTTTTTTACAGGACTTTTATATATTTTTGGAATATAAAAAGTAGCCTAAAATATGCTCTGAAAAGTCATCTACATGTGAATGAAAGTTTCGTCAAAATCGGTTGAGCCATTCTGGAGATTAACCCAGCCAAACAAACAGACAGACAGACAAAAAATAAAAAACATTGGGTGTGCTTAAGACCACACGTTGGAGGTAATAACTTCTATGACCGATTTACATTTTTAACAGTATTAATATTAGAGGAGAATAAAGGTCAACAAATTACGCAAGTCAATATACTGTCAAAAAATATTATATCATATTTTGAAATTTTATTGAATTATAATATGATAATGTAATAGTTATAATATTATAATATAGTAATACTATTATGTAATAATATTATAATTATAATAACTATGCCAAAAATAGTGATCATTATAATGTAAGCAGTATTTATTTAGTGACTAATGATTTTGAGTGAGGAATTAGTGTATGCACTCTACATAAAATTCTAAGAATAATTAAATATATAAGGGATTATTATTATTATAATAATTACAATATTATAATATCGTATTATAATATATTATGTATCGCCTATTCCCTCTCCACGCCCTTACTTGTTTACATATACTATTAGCTGACAGGCCAATGCTTCGCTATTGCAATAATATGGTTACCTACAACAAACAACAAATTTTACACTTAAATTATTTTAGCTGATTCTGTGTGTATTTTGAGACAGTGGTTTTTTTTACCGCTTGCCTATTTGATTTTACGCGATTTGTATTAGAAAACGCTTTTGTCTTTTTCCCTCGTTTTTTTGGTATTTGTTTTGGATGCGACCGAACTGCATCTGATAATGATATATACTGTTCTGATAGGGTTGGAAGTTGAAAAATTTGGAGACTATAGTCTGAAACCTGGGATTGGGAAGCTGACTGTATTTCCTCCACACTAATATCCATTGAGTTGTCGGGTAAAGAAGGTGTGAGAGGAATGAGAACATCAAAGTGGCTTCTCGTCAGTTCCCCAGTAAACCTTAGCCTCCCTACTCCCTCAATCGGTTCGCCAAAACTCTCCCACAACAAATAAATAATCATCTCTGTACACCTGAAATTCAGTAAAAATATTTCGGTTGCAGATTGAATGTCACAGGATGCTACAAACGTTACCGGTTTGCTCATATCCACGAAATATTATTTTTTTGTTGAATAAATAAATTCTGTTACTTTTAAAGAATATGGTTTGAACCTGCGCCAATTGTTTGAAACATGACTAACAACTCTGGTCCTTACCTCAAACCCCAGTGAATCGTGTCATATACAATTAAAGCCAAAGAGTAGAATAAGCATTGGCCATCTGGCCTAGAAGAAACTACTCTGTGAAGAATAGATACTCCATTATCATGTATGACCTCCACTTTTGTAATATGAAGCTAAATTTTATATTTAAGTGAGTAATAATAAGTTACAGTAAAGTAAAACCATGTAAAATATTTCTTTGTCAAAATGAACAAAATGTAAAATTTAGTCTAAATTTACTTCAGTTAGACAAAAACTTCTTTGCAAAACTTAAAACGCCCAAATATAATAATTATATATATATATTGAATTATTACGTATTCAATTACATATTTACTTATTCTTAGAATTCTATGTAGAGTGTATAAACTAATACCTCACTCAAACTCATTAGTCACTAAATAAATAATGCTTACATTATAATGGTCACTATTTTTCGCATACTTATTATAATATAATAATTATAATAACGTATTATTATATACTATGCATCACCTATTCCCTCTTCACGCTCTAACTTGTGCCTACGCAAAAAGTTTGCGTGACGCGAGATTTCAGAACCATAATCAAGCAAAAGTGCCCAACTGGCCAGTAGAAGGTATCACTTCAAACAATTTTAAATGTGTGTTTAGGGTTTGGTAATGTGCGAATAAGCATATGAGCGGAAAAAAGCTTATATTTTGACAGCTCTCCGACAGACACTCCAATTTTATTTATATGTATAGATTTATAACTTTACCAGTTTGGAGCAATAGATGGTTGTGCATACATACATTTTTCCCTAGCTTTCCTTGAAGGCATCATTCTCCTCTCTCTCTCTTTCTCTGCCCCCCCCCTCTCTCCTGTTTCAAATTTTACCTCTTTATAATATTAGTATAGATGTAATTTCATGGATTTAAAAAAAATGGGATTAATTTTTTATCTCCTATTCATAACTGGAACAAAAACGGTTGAGTTTGTAAAATAAATGAAAAGCATAAAAATGTTAAAATGATGTTTAAATTCTAAAAACGTAATATAAAAAAATAGATTCCATTAGATATTTGCAAGTTGGCTGCCATATTCGGAAAAATGGTTGATGTTATAACATTTATAAAACCTCAAAGTTACACAAAATAGACTTTACTTTAAAATGAAAGATCATACATTTTTCTATCTTTGTTAGAAGCCGAGAATCCAGATGTTCCGATACTTTTTCGACAACCTGTTTGTGTGGTAATATACTAATATTTTATCGGAATAAACAAGGAATCGACTTTTATTCTTTAGTTACGGTGAATCTTTAAGCTGTTGCGTTTAAGTACAAAGCCTCTCAATTCATATAAAAGTTAGGTTATTATTTTTGTATAGGCTACTATAACTAATTCTACTTGCACTCTAATAGGGTTATTGTAAGCTTGAAACATGTGATGTGAAATAAAATCAATATAATGCTTATTTCTTTACTTCAAAGTACCTTTAATTCATATAATAACGTATGACGTCATTGAACTGTACATGTTCAATGTTTGTTCTGACACACAGACTGCACATTACAAACAGCATTACAGTATCCGCTCCAACACAATAGTGCCAACTTCATATGGACAAATTTCCCTACAATCACAATGTCATACAACTAGGAAGGACGGTTTAATTTGTGGGATTAGTTCTGCCGATTTATTGTATGCAAATAACAACGTCTATAAATTCAGAGAACCTTTTGTGCCAACTAAGGATTATACCTAAATGTAAACGAAACAGACAACAAAGGGGGGGGGGGGGCAAATCAAATCTATTGTGCATGAATAAATGTGAATGTTTTTGAAGTGTATAAACTTCTTTAGGCGCACCTCGTTTAAAAATTTTGGGGCAGTGAATCGGATTTTACCGTCAAGCTTTTACGCGTCACCATCTACTATATTTAGTACACATGTGTATATATCAGAGTATATAGTTTACTTGGTAGTACCTCTGAAATGAACTTTATACTTCCTCATTTCGTAAGTTGTGTTAAAATAATTTACTTGGTAATACCTCTGAAATTGACATTGTGCTTCCTCATTTCATACATTGTGTTTTTATTAAATATTTTCTATACTTTTGAAGAGTAAATCAGAATAGCGCGATAGAAGTTTACACTTTTTTTATGTTTAATTAGTTGACATCTCGCTCTTTTACCCCAACCCTCAACTAGACCTATATGCAAGACTAGGAGATTTAACGTCATAGTTTTCAAAATTAATAAAAATGATGTTTGCAATGCTTAATGCTGAATTTCTAACTCTTGCTCAGTTTTCTCTGGAGAATGGAAATACAATTTGCAAATAGAGTGAACTAAAACGCCCAGTGCAATTTTAATTATGTAAAACAATGTTTGGATTCGTCTTCGCTTTAAAACCTCTGAGGGTGGGCGGGTGAGCGGGGGAGTAACAAAGTCAAATTTAAAGGTTCTTTCCGAGATAAAATTTGTTACTTTGTAAAACGATTTAATTCTGTACATAAAAGAAGCAGATTAGTTCAATGGTTCCAGTTTGGTTCCAGCTCAACCCCCAATAATGGGTATTTAAAGAAGTTTTTATACTAATTTGTTTTGGAAAAGGCAAAGTCAAACTAGTTTAAGTTAAGCTTCATTATAAACCTCCAGTTATGATATGCTGCAAACTAATAATTAGATGCAGACATTATTTACCAACTTCATTTTGACTTAATGATTTATGATAATCCTACACTTTTATTGGAAAATTTCTCAAACAAAATTGTCTGTAATAATTAAGTGGGTAGAAAGTAATGCTTTTTGATCAAAAGTAAATTTTTGAGGATTTTTACTTTCTCACTATACTATAGTTTAGAGAATGTATAGTGATAAAAAAAAATCGATGTTGAAATTTTTGCGGAAATATCCGTTTTGGAACCCAATGAGTTCAAAAAAGTGTTTTTTACAAAATGTCTGTCTGTAGACATACTTTGTATGTATACAAAGCTAGAGAGAAAACTATTCTAGTATGAATAAACGATACCAGGAACTGGCATATACTTTCTCACAAACATATTTAAATTATTAAACAGATTCACTGTGACTTCATAATTGTAATAGGGGTTGGAGAGGTGATATTAAAGAAGTAGATTAACTAAAAATATTATTATCTAGAGAGAAAACTATTCGATCGATTTCAAACAAATTTGCACCAAACACGTCAATTCGGCCTGTATAGATGCACGAAAAATGTTTTACAAATTTTGAAAAACGTGTGTACGTTGATTGCCTCACAGGGGGCGAGGAGGTGGTAACTGAAGTATGTACGCATTTTAAAAGTGGAATCTGTATTTTTGAAAATAATGACTAGTTTCATTCAAATATTTCGGTAATTTCTTTAGATTTAAACATTTTCTGGAAATTACATAAAGACAACCCGAAGAACATTCAAGCAAAGATGATATATTTGTTGATTTATTCTGATACTAGCTGAATACCCGTGCTTCGCTACTAGGAATTTGTTTGTGCATCACCATAATTCATAATTAATTGCCATATTTTTCTCTCATTTCTTTCGTCTATTATTTTACGAAAGTGAATTATAACATTTATATTTAATTAATTACTTTGTTATTTATTGTCCACTGGCTGCCCGTCAATCGTCTTCATCATGGTATGTGTGCTAAATAAATTAAATAAATAAAAACAAATACAAAATTCAGAGTGAAGATCGTCTTCTTTTTTAACCGCTAAATCTACAGACTGGGTAATCACAGTCTTAGCTGGATGTTTGCAGATCAGTCAGATACTCTTTAATATGAGAATGCATAGATCGGGATAGCTTTGATCAGCTTACGTCTAAAATATTTTCTTAAAATTAATTAATAAGTGCCAAATTTCCGCTCTCTACCTTTAAGGAAAGAATACCAGTTAGTATTGATTGTTTTTAGGGTTTGTTATTACATTTTCAACCCTTAGTAGCACGTAATTAAATATACAACTGCTTTACTTTTTAGTGTGTATTGTGTAAGAAATAAATGTACAAAATATCAGCTCTCTAGTTTTAAGGAATGTGTGAATATTAATATTTATTGTGTTTAGGAGTTGTTAACACATGTTCACTCCTAGCAGCACGTAACAAAATGTAAAACTCATTTATTTTTCATATGTGTTTTGTAAGAAATATATGTACAAAATTTCAACTTTAAGGAAAGTAAACAAACAACATATATTGTTTTAGGGGATGTTTCAACCCTTAAAAGGCAAATATTTTAAAATCCTATCTTGGTGCGCCTCTAGTGCCTATGAGCAATATGTGAACCAAATATTTCACTTTCCTTAGCGGTATTAAATTAATATTTATAGTTATAGGGGTTGTTACTAAATGTTCACCCCTTAGCGGAACGTGGTAAAATGTAAAACTTGTTTATTTTTTTATATGTATCTTGTAAGAAATACATGTAAAAAATTTCAGTTTTCTTGCTTTAGGGAAATTATAACAAACAATGTTTATTGTTTTAGGGGTTCTTTCTTATTGGGTTATACGTACTTATTGGGCTTTAGCTCTTACGACAAATACGTCATACGTGTACCAAATTTCACGTTTCTAGGAGGTAAGGTTTTGAGATATATAACAAACTATATTTATTGTTTTAGGGGTTGTTTCAACCCATAAAGGCCAAATATGTTAAAATCCTTTCTTATTGCGCCTCTAGTGCCTATGAGCAATATGTGTACCCAATTTCAAGTTCCTAGGTGGTATGGTTTTTGAGAAACTGTGATCAGTCAAAACTACCCCTAAAAATATGAATATCAAAATGAAATTTCTTTAGTTTTTCTATTTACATCACAAAGTATACACATGCCAAGTTTCATCTCTATAATTTCATGGGAAGTGGGAGAATTAGTGATGATGAGTGAGTGAGGGCTTTGCCTTTTATATATATATAGATTCTGAAACATTCCCATTTTGATAAATTGTATGAAGACCGAATAGTCTAGCCTACCAACTGTGATTAGCTAATAATAATAATTAAAAAAAAAACAAGTCAAAGACGAAGAATTAAAAAGATATTACTCTTTTACTATTTTGTAATAAGTAAAAGAGAAATATTTTAAAATATTCTGACGTTCGTTGTTCTTTACGACATAAAGCTTTGTGCATTTAAAACTTGTATACATAAGTAAAGTTGCAGACAAGAGTGCATACTTGAGTATATAAGTTCTTTATGGGATACATTTCTCAGGCAAAAAAATTTAGTAAAACACTGAGACTTGCAAAAACTGTAATTTATTGCACACATATTTTTAGAACAAATAAAAATATTATAAAATATACTGACAAATACCTTTCTGTTAAATGATTAGGATAACCCCTTCAGTACTTTACATTAAAGACATTCGATATAAATCGATACATCAAACATATTCTATATTTACGATTCGATCCATCGAAGCAATCCAATGTATATAAATAAGGGCCCAAATGTATTCATGAATCGATGTAATTTCGAAGGATTAAAAAAATTATACCTACTGACTGTCCTGAATGTGACGTTTCTTTATTTCTGATTTTATTTTTTGTAGGAAATTTATCATGTTCACGTTGGCAACACTAACTGCGTAATATAATACGTTATCATCCGTTTGTTCGTTAGAATACCTTTATTCGTTTATTCATGTTTCTGTTAATGTGACGTTGTTCACTTCATTTTCATGTAAATGCGTGACACTTAAGTTTTTAATAAACAGTTCATTGTTATAGGCAACAAAGAAAAATGTTCACCAGTTGAAATATTTTAAATGGTTACATTGTATTTTAAATGACTACATTCTTTTACATTTGAATGTTTCTGTATATTCTCATTAAACCAGAGGCAAAATCATAACTTCATGTATAAGATGGTAAGTAATATTAAACTCTAAATCAAAATGTTAGATAAAATAGGCCACTCATTATAAACTCTGTAAAACAATATAACTCACGGTAAAGGAGACTCCGATTTCAAGTAGCTAGTGGTTTGGGGAAATATTCTATAATATAATCTATTTCCTTATTTATGGTGTTTAATGGAAATATGGTGATGGCAATGCAAACCACAAAATCCCTAATTTTGTTCATAATTTTTTAATTTTTTCAGGCATTTGGATCTAAGTTTGATGGTGGGTGTAGCTGTGGCCTGTACATAATGTAAGACAGATCGAAATATACACTCAATATCCCCAAGATTTGTCCACAAAATCTCTAATTTTGCTTATAATTTTTACATTTTTAAATTTGTTAATAGTAATTTTTACGGAAATGATGATTGGTTAGGACAAAGGCACTTGGATCTAAGTTTGGTGGTAGGGGGTATCTGTGACCTGTACATAATGTAAGAAATATATCGAAATAGACGCGCAATATCCCCAACATTTGTCCACAAAATCCCTAATTTGGTCTATAATTTTTACATTTTTTAATTTTTTTAACAGGAATTTGAAAGAAAGTTTCGTCAAAATCGGTTCAGCCATTCCGGAGATTAGCCCGGCCAAACACAAAAAAAAGACAAATGTGAGATAAGAAACAACCATATGAGCTTAGAAAAAAGCTTATGTTTTGAAATCCCAGACAGACACTTCAATTTTATTTATATATGTAGATGATTGTTATACTTTGACACCGCTGTTACAATTACCGTTAATAAAACTTCAGTTATAGTATACTGTGTATTGTTAATCGAGTGAAATGTATTTGGTTTTGGGCCTAATGTTTGTAAGCACACTGCATTAGTATAAACTAACATTTCCGCTAAATTCTGTCCATAGCAGTACTCTATGGTGACAAATTAAATTCTGTGCAATAAACAGAAAGATCAAAATAAAAAAATAAAAAATTGCCAAACAAACTAGACAATATTCCCTGTCAAAAAAACTTCCCATACAAAAACTTCCCTTTCAATAACTCACCCTCACCTTATAAATACGTCAATCAACCTTCATTAGGCTATGTGTTTTTCTTATTGCAACCGCTAGGATATTCAATAATTATATTTCTAATTTAAATTGTAGTATTTGAAATGTATTTTTGAAAATTAAATCATAACCGACAGTTATAAAAGTAATTTTCCCGTCCGTCAAATTTATTCCCCCGCCCCTCAAAAACTTTCCAGATAGCAAGTACGTAAATCTACGTATGAGTGTGAAACTTATTATTCTAGTTTGAATCAGCTGTTAAGGAAATCCGTTGACCAATCGATGTCTGTGTAGTGAACGTGTTTTTGTTATAAGTGCACTACTCCTGATGATGCCTTCTGACGAGGCGAAACAACAGTATCAACAAGAAAGAAGGCACGGAATTACTTTGACAAGGTTTGATACAAACCAATAATATTAATGCACGCAATTTACGTTCATCATATTCTGTAGCTTGTTAGATAAAATATTGTCTATTCTATTAAAGTATACTTTATTTTGTAGGCGTGTTATTATTTCTAGACCCTATTTTAGAGAAATTAATTAATATATTAATGTTATTAGTTACAATAAAATTTATATACTATGTTTGATATCAATACGATTTGGTACTACGCAATACCTCCAGTCCTAATTAGCATGAAAACTTTAATGTTTGTGGAACATTCACACTAATGCCTACAGAAATCTTTAGAACAAATTGAAAATATTTTGTAGTCTGTAATATTCGGGTTGGCAGTATAGCCTACATGTAAATTCTAGTTTAAAATGTTTAAAGTCAATTTACTAAAAAAATTTACCTACTAATTGAAAATGATTTTGGAATAATGCAGCTTAGAAACAGCCGTTACAGAACAATAACAGTTACCACCAACCAAAAATATAACAGCAATCATTACTTAAATTGTTGGACAAAATAGGAGTTGAATAACAAAAAAATGCATAACTTCCTTTGACAGCATCAAAACCGTTTGAAGTTATTTAAAACAGTCTGAATATTATCTAAAACGTTTGCATGATACGATCAATCCATACTGCGAGGGGTGGCCAGAATGAAGGCTCAGAATAATAAAATTAATTATTTAAATAAAAAACTATTTTTAATTAATCACGGTTTTAAAACTGACTATTGTGTATAAAATAATTTCTCCTAGACCCATACAGATTATATTTATTGTATTTACTTTCATAGGTCTGTTTAAAACAATCGTTTTTGAATGTTAGCCGTTTCATCTACACAGCGACATCATCAGGCATCGCGCTTGTCGTGAACACAAAACTACACACAATAAAAACAAGACCATATAAACACAATACACATTTAAAAACATAAAAGTCACTGAGTTCTCTACATGAGTTGTAATAAATATAGGTTTTCGGTCAGTATGCATCCTACTACCTTCTTCTCCAACTCGTTGACTGAATTATTTATATTGCTGAAGGAGTTAAGCGAGTCGTATATTACGTTGGAGGCAAAGTTCAATTTGTCATTTAGTAGAATGTCGGGATCTTGTTTGTTGTGGGAGTAAATGTCGAACTCTCCTAATATATCTAGCAATTTGCCATTTCTGCACATAGGAAGAATTTCAAGATTGGAATCAATACACTGTAAAACATGGTTATTATCTATAAGATGTTTTGCATATTTAGATCTTTGGTAAATGATGTTTTATAGCTCGGTTGGTGTTCTTTGAATCTTTGTTTGAAACTTCTATCTGTTTGTCCTATGTATAATTTATTACAGTCGTTACATGAGAGTTGGTATACTCTTCCTTCATCAAAATCATCTGTAGTGGTTCTGGTTCTATTTATTACATTCTGGAGTTTATTACTAGTATGGTGTGTTAAAGAGTATCCCTGTTTGTGGAAAATATTGTTCATTGAGTTGACTATTTGTATTTTATGTCTATATGTTTTTTTCCTAACAGATTCCTATCTCCATACAGATTAAACTTAAAATTTGTGGTTGTTAATTTTTAATAGCTAAATACTTGTAAGGTTAACAAAATGAGGGAAGCATGGATAAGTAAAATGGTGCATGGTTCACCTAACTCACTAACAATTTGGTTGCACTGCAAATGATATGAACTGTTGTGCGAGTTTGCTCAACTACACTACTACCTTCACTCCTTACAACAGTAACCTATTGTATTCGCCCCATGATTTTCGTTTTTAATACAAGTATTTTAATACAAGTTCAAGTATTTTTATACTCACAATCACAAATTTTCAGGACAATCTCTACGGAGTTATATATATCTGTATAAGTTTTATCTATAAATAGTTTCATACTTTCTAGTCAATTTTAAAAACGTGGTATATTTTATTTAATTAATGATTTTCTGCTGATTAGTCTTCAGTTCCGAGCTTTGTTTAAAGTTTCAAAACTCTAGCTGATTGTCAAGTTAGTTTAAAATCGATTGCAAAATGTATACCGAACAAACGGACAAAAAGAAAGTTAATAAATGTAGTATAAAATACATTAATTCCTTAATAGAGAGAATATTGGGTACATTTAAAGTTGTTGTACATTTTCTAAATATTACCAAAATCCTTTGAACTGTTTTCGATGACAGTCTTTAGCACAAAGGGTGGGGACAATAGAGGTTGGTGGTACAGAAATTAAAACTCCCATAGTAGACACAGTAACATGCAAGGGAAATTGTAATAGTCGGTCTGGTGGAAATTGTTTCACACTCTTTAAGTGTGTTTGAATGTACTAAATGTACAAAATACCTTCTATTCAAACGGTAAACTGTGACGTCAAGGAAGTACAGTCAAGTTCTCTCAACACAAACAGACTATACAATGACAATATGACGTCATCGCCTACAGAACAGAGCAAACTTTACAGGTATAAATGTCCCCGCAATCACAATGTTATGCAATTAGGAAGGTCGCTTAATTTGTGGGATTAGTTGTGTTGATTTATTAGTTAGTGTTCCGTTCCTGTTACAGTGTATGCAAATAACGGAGCGTCTATAAATTGAGGGGACCTTTTGTATCCACTCAGCACCGAGGTAGGTTTATACGTTTGAAATGTAAATGTAAAAAAAATAATCTTTGTTTGGACGACAAAAATATACAAAGTGTTGAATGAATCAGTATACCGTTACAGAGCACAGTAGGAAACATTATGTGTTAGGAGTGCAAAGAATGTAAAATGAAGGTCAGTTTTAGAAACAAATTTGATTAGCAATGTAAAAACAAGTGATTTTCCGAATATAAACAAACACCACATCGAATTCAAAAGGATTATTCTGGCTAAGATAAATAAATAAGTTTTAGTTGGAACAGTAAGTTTATCTGTCTAGTATATCAGTTGCTACTGTGACGTTGTGTTGGAGGATCAGGAGAGTTTGGTATAAAACTATTTAGGCTTCAGTAGCTGTGTATACACCTTCTACTAGTAATGGAACAGTTTATCTGTCTAGTATATCAGT
>JAGFPH010000154.1:754506-821789 GCA_018207615.1 Philaenus spumarius
AGCGGGTATAAACAATTCTCCTACTCTTTCCTTTCAACTGCCGGTTGAAGTCTGAGAAGGGGAAGCGAATCACTTTGTATATGATCCAGGTAAATTTCCCCTACAGCGCCTAAAGAAGTTTCACGTCAAAAAGAACAGTTAAACAATATAGTATTATTTCTGCCATGAGTTTCTCTCTGGCGAAATACACCCTTAACGATTGACGCACTTTAATTGTAATATATATATCAATCAGTACAGTAAGTTATGCGCAGAAGCTTGTATTGGGTGGCATAGAGGCGAATGGATAAAGGCGAGAATGTAATTTTATATTCCAATGAACACAACATTTTGTAAACATTACAGAATTTAAAAACAAACCCGTTAAAAAACAATTGCTAAAGTTTACAAGATCGTGAAATGGTATACATAATATAACATCAAGAGGGCCAGACAAAGATTGAGTCACACCATGGGTCCCCACTAAATATTCCGCTCTACCAAGTTACTTTCCTCACTTGCCGTCGTAACAATATGGTCAGTAGCAATGGAGCGTACAAAACTACGTTGACTCAGTTCGTCGTTATTACATGCTACGTTTTTTTAGACGACAATTTAATGTCGGTCGACATGTCAGGTAACGTCTCAAAATAACATACTGACTTGGGAGAAGTGGTATCGTATTCAATGTTAAGCTCCGAGAGCATCCCTCACACCCAAAAACTTGCTTAGAGAGAGGGAAGCTTTTGATCGTAGTCCTTGACGTTCAAGTACCAGCAGTCTCGGATTTTAGATCTGAGTCGAAGAAGTTTATCCCGAATGCTGTTTAAGGAGATCAGCATTACCGTTGTGCGTGGCATGTTCGGAGGGAAGTGTTATCTATCGTTTCGGAGACATTACTTGTCCTGTTCAGTCACCCGATCTTATTGCCCAGTATTTTTTTCCATTCAAAAACTTAAACGAGTGAAAGACCTTGTGTTCCGGAATCGTACATCGAACATTCGGGAACCTAAACGAACCATTGACGGAGGCCTTCGGAGGCGTGTGTAAGAAAACTTCCAGTAGCGCTTACAACAGAACATTGATTAAATTTCATATTTTAGAGCAATTATAGACTATTAATTTCATTTTATATTTCCTGTTTCCATTTCTTAATCTATGAGAATTTGAAATGTGTCAGCCGGTTCAGCACCAGCCGTTTCTAACGCTCAGCTATTCAGGTCTATTTAAATTAACATAAGCTACAAAGTTCATTACCATCTGACGTAAAATTAATTAAGAGAGTTGTAATGGGTTGTCAGAGCAGCATCAAGGAATTTACTTCATTAATTATGTAAAGCGATAAAAGGTTGAAATATTATATGATATCCATTTTTACTAATATTATGAAGACGTAAAATTTGTTTGTTTGTATGTAGGGAGTAATCTGTGGAACTACTGAACCGATTGAAATAATAGTTTTACTAATAAAAAGCTACACTATCCCTGAGTAGCATAGGCTATAATTCATTTTGTTAAAAACATTTTTTTATTTAAATATTTGTAATTTTAGTAGGAAAAAATTCTTAGGTTGTTCCTAGACTGATGAACCAACACATATTTCTTGAATGTATTTACATTAATTACCATTAGTAACCAATTGAATAAAATTACAGATAAAACGTCTGATTGCTCTAATTTTTCCATTAACCGCTGATTTCAAACATTGAAACAATTACTTATAATTTTTAGGTTAGGTTTTTATTAAAGTGTAGACCTGTGCCTTGTTGGTTCTTTCAACCTTTATTGTAACTGCTGTTATAAAAAAAATGAAATAATATGATTTGAACATTATTTACCATCTTATCTTTCGGGTTATTATTAATCCTACACATTTATTATAAATAAAACTTAACATGATTATGTGTATAGAAGGTTCCAAAGGGGTTGGCGTGTGGAGCACGCAGGGGTTTCCCCCTAGTTGTTTTATATAACAGCACACAAACGAGTTGTTAAATTGTTTTTATTTTAGAAAACTTAACCCTATTGTTAAATATTATATTTTATCTTAACTAGGTTGAAAACTTGCGGTCTTTTTTGTAACATAACATACCCTCTGTCTTATTGTAATAGAAATGTGTCTCAGCAAAACAAGTGCATGCACTTCTAAAAGTAGATGTACAAGGTGTCATGTAGCCGTGTTGAATTTAACAAGCAGTGAAAGAAGCAGCGAAGCACAAAGCGATGTGTTTGCTGAAGAAAACATATAAAGCACAATTATTAAATTATAAAAAGGTGTGAATGACGAGTGGGATTTTATTTTTAAACAACATTATTTTTGTTAAAATATTGTCTTTTATTATTTTTTATTTTTTTTTTCAACTATACGTAATCAAAATTATAATGATCTGAAGATGCAACATTACAGTTGATCGAGTTGAGGGAATTTCCAAAACATATGTTTTATGGTTTCAACTGACTATTTGTGAAATTGGACTACTCACGAACGTGTTGAATTGTTGCCTGCGTATACGAAATATATTAGTAGAATTAGTTTGTACCTTAGCCTGCAGTCCAGGCTCACGCGCTGTTTCGTTCCACGCGCAGCGGAAAAACGCGTTTTACGAGTTTGTACTTTCGGCTTTGCGGCCTCGGATCAGAAGCTGCCCCCAATGTAAAATCCCTCGCGTGGATTTGAACCGGGTACTTTTATGGTGTTTTTATCTTACTTTGGTGGAACCAGACTGGCTATAAGATCGTGCAGAATAAACAATGTGCAGACTAATCTCCCATATTTATTTCTTTATAAATCCACAAAAAGGTTTTATTCTAGTCATTATGAAAATTGTTTACTTCCTGTAAAAAAAGGTGTTTCCGGTTATTTTACTCATCCATGCATAAGTTCTTGTTTATTTATGTTATTTAATAACCTAACCTAAAAAATCTACAGTTGTGAAGAATAATTAATAAACTTATCTAAATTTGCCAAGTTGGTTTTTGTGTTAATGAGTAAATGCATTCCAAAAATTGTGTTGATTTATATATGAATAGGCCTAACCAAAAATTTGTTTGCTAAGTTTATCAATTTGCAATGACAGACGTTTGAATTAGAATACAATAAAGAATTTTCGTTGATTTTTGTTTGTTTTTGTTTGCTTTTATTTTCTGAAATTAACCTTAAAACTGTTTGTTGTGAATAACAATAATTAACTGATCCTAAATTTGTTCAGTTGGTTTCTATGGCAATGAATATAAATACATTTAAAAAAACGCATTATAGGCATAACCTAAAATTGTGTTGCTAGGTTTTTCATCCAAATGAGCTGTTTACCTAAACTATGTTTGAATTACAATATCTTAGGCTATTTTCGTTAGTATTTTTCTTCTTTTATTTTGTTTACTTAATCTAAACAATCTGTGTGTTGCGAAGAATAATTAACTGGTTCTAAATTCTAAGTTGGTTCCTATGGTAACGAATGTCAACAAATTGAAGAAACGTATGTTGGCAGCACATCAAAAATGGTGCAGCTAACCTCTTGATCCGAATCAACTGTTTTATCTGTTATAGGGCTGGGAGTGAAACACCGGACTTTTGCCATTCTTACGCTTTAAAATCAAATTTCTACACCAAAAATAAGCGTCTGTGACCTTATAAGAATAATCTTCTAATTTTCGTATTTTGATCTAGTAGTTTTTCTCTACCTTGATAGCCGCTTATTTATACAGAATGAACTGGCCCGGGACTTTTTAAAACATATTGTGCATATAATTTCATGTTTGACATTTTTCTCCAAGGTGGTTATTTGCATAAAATGTAATATATACGCAGATTCTCCCCACTCGCTGAGAGAACGGACATTGTGAATTCCATCTGCATAACTTAACAAATTGCCCGGACCTCAAACATTCCTTTATAGCATAGAGATTCGTATCCCACCTACATTCCTAATCTGAAGCGTTGCAGTAGGCTACATAATGCGGAATCCGATAATGTAATTTATATTTTATGTACGAGTATCTTTCATAGCATAACAAACCCTAGACTCTACAGTGTAGAAAATTGTGCAAAAACTAAAAAGAGTGATAAACTTTCATGGATTTAAATTAAATCGTTCATGAAGAAAGACAAACAATCTGCAATTTTGAAGCATATTTACTACCACTTATCAATCTGAAAGTAAAACATATATATAGAGAATTCATTTTCATTATTCAGGTCATTAAATTATTAAAATAAAGTTTCTTAACTTGTTTCCGTTAAGTGATCTCTTTTTTGTGTTTGGGACTTTTATCCCATCTTCAGGCACAATATATAAATTACTCAACCTAGGTCGTCAAACATTAAAATAAATTACGCAAAACACACGTAATACATTTCACATTTAAAGTATGTTTTGGTGCACACCGGACGGCAACTGTCAGTTGAGGAGTTGAATACGATCAAATATATCGTCATAAGAAACGGTTAAGGACGCTCAATAATTGACAAACTTCTCTTAAAACACAAGGTCAGATCTGAATCGCACCACAAAGAGAAAGTTAAACCTGCTTTCTTATCAATTGAAGACAGCATCCTACCTACAATAGTCATTTCTACCTCCCATAAACTTAACAGAACAATAGCCTTCCAAACTAGTAACACCATTAAACAATTTCTTCACCCCAAAACCTCAAGACCTAATGAAGTTTAAGGATGCGGCGGTTTTATATCATAGAATCAAACACAATTTTCCAAATTACACATTTTTTCCAAATTAACAATATAATCAAGCAGCGCTACACGTGTTACCGGTCCAACATTTCCATCCAGATTGACCTGTCTACCAAATGTCTTTTGGGTTCACTGTCCTCATGACAGCTCAGCAAAATCAGCACATTCCAATGAAGCCAATAAACTCTGAATTCCAACTAGGAGTTAATGTACTGTATGTAATCTTTTTTATTATTTATAACTATAGACCTGCCACGTCACAGAAGACCAAACAGGCGTTTATAGATTGACATGTGATGATTGTGAAAAGGTAAACATAGGCCAAACTGGGAGACATTTTATGACTCGATTTAAAGAACACTTAAAATAAAACAATTTCAGGTAACAAATCGAATTTTGTACGCCATCTAATAGACGAAAACCGTAGTTACACTAGCCTACAAAATAACCTTAAACCAATTAAAATATGTTCTAAAGGTAGATATATGAACGCAGTCGAGGAGTACGAGATCTATAAGGCGTTCAAATCAAAAGATGCAAATAGCGAACATTAGTTAATGAACGACCAGCTAAATTTCTACTCCAATATATTATATGACTCGACGAAAACGGTTCAAGAAACCCGCGGTAAGAACAGGTTCCGAGTGCGCGAGATAAAGACTGACAGTTGCCGTCCAGTAGCCAGAAGGTGTACACCAAAACATATTTAAAAAAATGTGAAATGTGTTATGTGTGTTTTGTGTAGTTAATTTTAAGTCCCGAAGCGCGTCACAAATAAAATAAACGTTACCAGATCAGATAACTGCCACATACTTTCTCCCAGTTGGAACTTTATACCTTCCCAAGAGTAGCATAGGAGGTGGTTATTTAGAATTGCAAAAGTACGACACACCACGGAAAATATTAGATGCATGTAACACACATCCATATTATATTATAATATTATTAAAACTATTCGATCGATTTCGAACAAATTTGCACCAAACATGTCAATTAGGCCTTTATAGATGCACGAAAAAGATTTTGAAAAAGTTTGAAAAACAACCCCCTTTTTGGCCAAAAACCCCCAAAAATCTGTTATTAATATTATTATAACCTAAACGAGAATTTTTAGAAAGGTGCGGGTTTTTGCATATGGTAGGGTACATTAAGGGTTACAAATAAGCCAAATTTTATCAAACTAGGTAGAGCCGTTTTTGAGAAATATTGATTTTTCTCGTTTTTTGACCATTTTTTGGTGGTTGCAACATTTTTAATCAAAAATTAAAAAATCTCCTGGAGTTATTCCAGAACTACATCTACATAACAAATTTCATCAAAATCGGACCTTTGGTATGGTCTCCAGCTCTGTACACATCCTTACAGACACACGGACACACGGATAGACACACGGACACACGGACAGACATAAAAAAACACTTTTTTTGGGTTCAAGGAGCACCAAAACAAATAATTCCACTAAAAATATTTTTGGGTTCAGGGAGCACCAACCCAGATAATTCCACTAAACAATTTTTTGGTGTTCAGGGAACACCAAAACATATAATTCCATTAAAAATTCAAATTCGAAAATTTAGACGAAAACAATACTTTCTCCATATACTACGTATGGGGGGGGGGGGGAGAAAGTAAAAAAAGTGAGATCACTTGACGGAAACAAGGTAAGAAACTTTATTTTAATATATATAAATTAATGAATTTTAGGTATCGTCTCCAAATGATCTGAAACGTATAGAAACGAAGTCGTACCTTCCTCCGACCAACCGTTTTCAAGTTAGGTCGAGGGTAATAGCTCTTATTTTGTTCAAAAATTCGATTAAAAAGTGTTATAAACCCTCATGAATTTATCTTATACCGTTCATGGTCTAAGTTAACTTCTAAACTAAGCAAGACAGGACACAAGTTATATTGTATTACTTGCTAGTTTTCACCTGCTGAACAACATGGTAAAGTTTATGTATAGCAGTTTCGAGACACCCTGCATAATACTAAACCCGATGGTAGTTGATGAAGGCTTACAAAAAAACATGAAATTAAACAATTCTATATTTCTTGTTGGATAAACGTAGGCTAAGTAGAGATTGAACTAAGCCTCTATAGAAACTAATCCTGATAATTCAGTAGGTCATTTCCAAAAATTGATATTTCACTTTAGTAAAACTTTATAGCATAAAACTGATACAAATTATGTAATGAGTTGATCGTAAATAACTTGATATTGAACGAAAGAAAAATAATAAATACAATTAATTTCCTTCACTATCGTCACATAGCATAAAAAGCTCTCTTAGGTGTTATCTAGAGGTATGTTATGAAGATGGCGCTGCATAAACCAAAAATAATTATATGATGAGCTGTTTGACTGTTTAAACTATTTAATATCAGACAACTTTTGTAAAAACTCTTTTAAGTTTTTTACATAAAAATTCAAATTCCATTTTGTATATTTCGAGTCGCATTTTGCACGACATTCTTCCTGAAATTTTCTCCGTTTCTTCCTGAATCACCATGTATAAAACCGTCTCTAAGTTTATCAGAAAGTAATTATAAAACACCTTATAATGGCTACACACTGTAATGGTGGTCTGATATTAGTTCTAAACAATATGTTTGTCTATTGGTTATGTAAATAAGTTTATCCCCAGGGAACTAACATTGGTCTGCGCAGATTGCGCTTTGTGTTTCAATATAGAGAGATTCCATGTAATTTTACTTTTAAATGGTTTTAAACAATACAGGTAACCAACAATAGTTTTACAAATTCGTCGAGATCAATTTTTTAACGAGACGTTGATTTTCTTCTGTCTGACCTTTGTTACAATACAGGATAAATTAATAACGACAACACTTTTCTACTTCTAAACACAAATTTTATCCATTATATATACTAATATTATAAAGAGGTAAAATTTGTTTGTATGTAGGGAGTAATCTCTGATACTACTGAACCGATTGAAAAATAGTTTTACTAATAAAAACCTTACTATCCCTGAGTAACATAGACTATAATTCATTTTGATAAAAACATTTTTTGTTTAAATATTTGTAACTTTAGACGGAAAAATTCTTAGGTTACGCCCAAAGACTGATGAACCAACACATATTTCTTGAATGTATTTACATTCATTACCATAGCAACCAATTGAACAGCTGTTTGCTCTAATTTTCCATTAACACCTGATTTCAAACTTTGAAGCAATTATTTGTATTTCTAGCTTTAAGGTTAGGTTTTTATTAAAGTGTAGAAATCAGCCTTGCGGTTTCTTTGAATCTTTATTATAACTGCTGTTATAAAATATACAAAGTAATTTCATTTAACATTATTTACCATCTTAGCTTTGATATTATTATTAATCCTACACTTTTATTATGAAAAAACATAACATAATGATGTGTGTAGAAGATTTCAACGGGGATGGCGTGCGGAGCACGCAGATGTCTCCCCTGGTGTTTAATAAAGGTGTATGATGGTAAATTGCATTATTTATAATACAAGTTTAAAAAACCATCATAGCTTAGGCCGACTCGTAAACATAACCTAAACATAACATAACATTAGAAATACACATTTTTCGAAAATATGAACTCAGCTTATAGAAATTGAAAGCACCAAATAAGTATTTTTGAAAACGTCATAAAATTTAAATTTTGGTTTCCCAAGTCAAAATAATGTACATAATGGCATCTCGTTAGAATTTTTAGTAGTAAGTAAATATTCAGCTTGACTTGTAAGAAGGTATACTTGATAGAATAAAACTTGAACACAGAATCTAACAACTAATACGTTTATCAAAGACGCCGTTTTCAGTGATGCACGAGCTACACTAATAAACTACAAACTTTCTGGTTATAGTTTGATTATTGTATCTAGTGCAACACTGAAGATGTAGCCTTTGTTGTGGAAACGCGTTTGAGTTAGTTAATGAACGTTTTAGTTGTGAGATTTTGTGTTCAAGTTTTATCCTATTTTTATTGATCAGTTTAAAATAAAAAAATTTAATGTCGCCTACATTCTCAACGAGACCAAAGTTGATTCGTAATTGGTGCCGATATCTTATTTGCTCTGTTAGGCTTAAACAAAAAATAGCATTCAATTTTGATTGTAATTTTATTACTTATGTGTAGTTGTGTAGTCTTAGCTGATAGATTTGAAAAACAATTTGCAGCATTTGTCTTATTTTTGGAATTTGGTATTGAGGTTTAGCGCAGTCGAGATTTAGAGCTTTAAAGTAAATAGTACGGCTGCTACCCTTCTGCTCCGAATGGTTGGTACAGTAGGTTGATAGCTTGGTTGGTTGGTCAGTGTTTAAATGCTATACAGTTTTGCCTGTCGCAGGTTTAGAATCCAGTTATTGAAATTGGTTATTTCCGTTTGTAATTCCATTTCCTGTCCTACATTGGTTTTATAGGAGTTGGAGGGGGGGAGGGTAGTATCGACATTAACTAAAACAAACCAGAGAGTGAAAGTTTGACCTGTGAGCGGAGGATTACGTATCCTGTCGGCTGTAAATTTAATTTTTTATTGTTATTGCTCCTGCTTTACAAAAGTATAACTTAATCATAACAAACATACTGTAATATTTTTTACAAACTAAAGAAAAAAGAAAATGCTCACAAAATATGATTCCGAGGTGAAAACCTCTTAGTAAGGTGGGGTTTTAAAACAGGTGTTCATAATTCAGAAACAAATGAAGAAGAAAAAATGTAAATTGTGTGCTTAAGGACCACACGGGAGAAGGGTGAACTTTTGACACAACTTACGAAATGAGGAAGCACAATTTCCACTTTAGACATTATTTGTAAAAAAGTTTATGTAGACATTATTTGTAAAATAATGTCTACATAAACAAACAGCGAGGGAAACTTCTTTTTAAAATTGTTACCTTAACTCAAGCCTTCATTGGTTTTGTGTATTTGATAATATTTTTTAAACCTAACCTAAAAAAAATTGGTTGTAAATTTGTTGCTATGATAATTGATATCCAAAAAACATTTGTCAGTCTAGGCCAAAATTAAAATTGTATTGTGGCATTAAGCTGAACATCTGTATTAACTGTTTATCTGTCAGTTTATTTAATTGGTTGTTATGGTAATACATGTAAATACATTCAAGAAACATGTGTAGGTTCATCAGTCTAGGCCTAACCTAAAATTATTGTGTGTGTTTAATTTAAATTTTATGTATTTCTGAATTTCTGATGCGTTATTATATATAAATAAATATTAGCTTTCTGCATGTCTTCATCATTTAAACTTTAACTGTGCCAATTTCATACTCCTTCGACTGCGTAATTTTCATAAAAAGGGGTACAAAGTTTTTGCTTCACGTATTAATACTCTGCTATATACTCTGTGTACTATATAGCGTTTCAGAAAATGCGTGACTGTAAAATCCGATTCACCGCGAGCAAACATTTTTTGGACGCGGTGAGCCTGTAAGTTTACACTTCTAAAGTTACATGATCTGCAGCTGACCGAGTTCCTAATAATACGCACTACTATATTATAATATATTTAAATATACAAAAAAAGTTAGACTTTATAGTCTATATAAATATATAATTAGATTCTTTGTTCTAATTGACTGACTTTAAATACGAATATTTAAAGGTATACTCTTAGGTATAGGTCGTACACTAAGAAAGAGTTTTGTTAAATTTTGATTTTAAAGCGTAAACATAGTGAACATTCAGGAGTTAAACTCAGCAAAATATCAGATGAAACATCTGACTCGGACCAAAAGCTTAGCAACACATGTTTGTTGAATGCATTTACATTCATTATCAAAGCAATCAATTGGTGAATATAGCATCAGTTTATTAAATTCACACCCAAAAGCTTTTTTAGGTTAGTTTAACAAAATAAAGTATACACAAACACAATTCAATTCATACATCTGTTGCTAAACATTATACATAAAATAGCAGATTTGTATTAGAAACTTAACACTATTTTAGGCCTATACTGAACAAAAACATGTAACTTGAAAGTATTTACGTTTATTACCATGACAACCAACTTGGAAAATTTAGAACCAGGGAATTATTCTTCACAACCAAAATGTTTTGGTAAAAGCAACATAAACAAACATCAACGAAAAAGGCTTACTGTATTCAAAGTCAAACATGCGGTGTTACATATAATTTTGTTTTCTTTAGTTGGCAATATAAAAATTACTTTGAAAATGTAGATAATTATTTAAATATGAATGGTGAAGTTACAACGCATGCCGTAATTCAAATTATTGGTAAAGGTGCTGTGTATATTTCGATCTCTGTCTTACATTAAGAACAAGTAACAATCCAAGCGCCTCTGCCCTAATCAATAGTCTTTTCCGTGAAAATATAAGAGTTTACAATAATCTGTTTGCATTGGCTTTGCCATGAGTTCCACAGTTGGTTTGGTGACTAACTTACATTTACTTCCATATATTCATGTACATAATGCAGATATATTACAAGTAGCTTACAGAAGCAAACATAAACAAAATACAAATATATTTTAAGTTATATTATGTTTACCGTAGATATCCACCAAACAAAGGCACTCGTTAGTACCATACATACTTGCATGAATACAACACTTGACGTACATAAAGCCACCCTTCGTAAATTGTGATGGGGAAAAGAGCTTGTTAACAAAGGTCCAGTTAAGATATTGTATATAAATGAAAATGCACATCTTCTTGTTCGAATTAAATATCACGTAACAAATAGGAGAATGTCTGCTTGAACAATTTTGAATAATAATTCTGGCACATAATACAAAATTATAGTTGATAGATATTTGTAAAATTTTATAAATATGGGTAAATTTGTTTTAATTATAAACAAGCTTGATCTTTTTCAAAACGTCAACACTCTTGGTTTCAGAGTGCAATTTCTAATCAGTTTTTTTTCAAAAATGTTTTTTACACATTTTAGATAAACAAATACAGTAGATTTCCGCTAATCCGGACTAATTGGGATCGAACCCGGTCGAGTTTATACAATTTTCGGAGTAACCTAAATAATCGAAATAATGTAAAAAAGAACGATAACTCAATAAAAACTGTTCAGTTTTAACTCAGTTTAGGTTTCAACGATAACTCAGTGTATGTTTAGTTTCCTTTGTCTGCGACACACTTTTTTCTAACAAAAGGCAGAAAGCTTTGAAGATATTAGACCTAAATAGACACTTCTAAAATCAACAAAAAATGGACAGTGTTTGTTTAATTTCCTTTAACTGCTACACACTGTTTGTAGCATATGCCCTTCTTGAGAAGACATGAGCTGGAATCTTGTCACCTTCTTTGTTATTTTACATTTCACAAGTACAGTAACTGGTTGTCCGTGCTTAACTTTTTATTATTTTTAGTAACGGTTCTTTGTATTTTATAAGCTGTAATGTATACAATTATACAACAATAACATTGAATAAACTGTAAAATATCGTTTCTTTTCGTCCGTCTGTCAGGCAAGATCACTTTTTTGAACTTACAAAAGTAATTTTTAATGATTTTTCTAGGGTAGTATGTGCCCCTGGGGAATCCAAATGTTGCGCGTTACAAACTTTATCAAGAAACGCATCACAGTTCCGCCCTTTGTCCATTGATGGAGAAGTACTAAATGTTGTCTTATAATCTTCTCTTTATTTTTTGGCTTAAAGTATCAAATACTGGGGGAAACCCCTGCGTGTTCCGCACGCCAACCCCGTTGGAACCTTCTATACACACAATCATGTTATGTTTTCTTTATAACAAAGGTTTAGGACTAATAATAACCATTTAATTATTTATTACAAGTTCAATTATTTATTTGTATTTTCTTTGATGGTGCTGCAAAGCCCTTCTCTGATTATAAGCAGACGTAGGTTACCACAAACAGTGGCTGGTGTTTACTACATTGCGATCAGCTACAATTTAAATCTAAGTGTTAGGCTCAACATTATTCTTAAAAAGAATAGATTCAATTTACTACGATAAACAAAGACTTAATATTTCGTAGAAACTCGTTGGTGTAAGTTCAAACGTCTACCTCTTGAGATGACAGTCAATAGGCCTTTAACTTATAAAAGTACTTACCATATCTCAGCAGTTGAACAATGCACACTAATCGAGTGTATTACCTGGAAACAGAAAATGTACACATAATTACTTGAAGTGTAAAATAATATACATGGTGAGTGTAAAGTTCCGGGAAGGTTGAATACGTTTTAAACTTAGCTACAAAATGTGGCAGAATGGCACTCAAATTATTTTAAAACGTTTTCAGTGGACCTCTGTCTCCTCTGGGTGACGGCCCTTAAGGCGTCACAAGAAAATTAGGACATAGGGTTAAGCTGCGCGGACACTGCACCGACCGCCACGAGAGACCGGGATTTTTTATAAAAGTCAAATGCATGTTTCTTTATAGAGGTGTGTACACTATACACCTACCGTTACGACCGACCGTCAACGGGCAATTCGCCACTTTCGCAGTTTTGAAAAAAGTCGGAGTGAAAGAACTTTTAGATAATCCGTGACGTGCTGGATTTGAATTTTGATCACACTTATTTCTTTGGCACAAAATTAACCAGAGCTATAATATAACCTCTGAAGTTCAGGTTCCAAAATGATCAGAATTTATAAAAATATGTCATCCTAAAGTATTCAAAAAACTTGCATCATCTTCAACTAGGTCTGGAAAAAGGGTGTGATACTCGTCAAATGTAAGTCTTTTCATATTATTATTATGAGAGAAAAATCTACATTTATTTTTTATTTTCTTCTTCCTCCAAAAGAAGTGCACAGAGTATAGCTAGCTCTGCATCAACTTCCATAGCTCTTTCTTACAACACAACCTCAATCGACGAGACTGAGTAGGCCTACACAAATGGCTTCCTCTTCTTGCCAGTCATATGATATCACCTTGTAAAATAAGTCCGACCTGTCCTCATCGGTCGGTGGAGTGTGCGCACCTCCTTAAAATTGTTGCTTTTGTCGTACCGTTCGGTCGTTCCTTCGGTAGAGTGTGCGCGCAGCTTTAGGTGTACATCAAATTTGTTAGTAGAACACAATGCAGAAAATCCGACCTATAAAGGTACACCCTAACTGAAATAGTGATTGTTTAACATTTATAAAAGTAAGTTACAAAATTGGAGTTCCTGCACCAAGTAAATTGTGTATGCTTTTCATTTGTTACGATGTAAAATTTTCATCACTGTCATTGAGGAATGTCTAAATTTGGGAATAAGAGGTTTCCACTACAGACCGGAAAACTTACAAACTATGTTATTCATCTGTTTAGGACGGTCCTTCATACTACCTGTTTCTTCAAACCGTTTATGATTCGTTGTACTGCAGATAAAGGGCGAGTTGTGAAATTATGGTGAACTAAAAGTTTCACTTTATTATACGGTTTGATTCTGACACCGTAGCCATGCATCATTAATACAGTACGTTTCTTCACTGAGCTAAAGTAACACAAGTGAAAAGTTCAAGAATAGGTCGACAATAACAAGAGACTCAAGCACAGAACATTTCTAAACTACCGATAAAGAATCCCGTCTTATCATGGTCTAATAACTAACACTGCAGTCATGCCAGGAATCCAAGAATGCTACGTGATGAGCTTTCTAATGATTGTGTTCAGTACCCAACATTGTAACTTTTATAAAAATGTTAAACAACCGCTATTTTAGTTAGGTTGAACCTTTTGAGGTCCGATTTCGTGCATTGTGTCCTACTAATAAAAGTCCTTTATCTTGATACAATTCAACCTATGCTCTCTTTTAAAATTTTCTTCTGACTCCTTGTGGGCCGCCTACCAGAGGAGATAACCGTCCACTAAATACGTGTTAAAATAGTTGTTGGTGCCCCGTATCAATGTGCCAAGTTTGCTGCTCCATATGTAATGGTTTAAAAATATTAAGACTCACCTTGTTCACAACAAAATAACCTGGAATTTAATCAATGCTGCTAACCTCACTTCGTCATAATGTAACTTTTATTTGCTTAGGCCTACTTCATAATCTAGTAATTTGATTGATCGATCTTCACTCTTTATTAAATAGACATTTTACCTTTTTGTAAGACTATAGTTGCAATGAAAACAATTTCTTGAAGATGACCACCACTTACGCACTACAGAACTTATACTTCAACAAATTTGCTACCCGTTTTCTAGAACGAAAATATAACATTTCGCTTCTTTGATACTATAGGATTCACTCAATCATACATAAAATAATAAAAGTACTTACGATCGTTCTAACGGAGTTTAAATTGGAATAAAGTTAGTTCTGCATAAATATGTTTATTTTGATGAAAATAGGATGTAATCGATTGGCCTTGAGCACAGTGAGTGTAAACATAGAAAACTTAGTGTTTTAATACAATTACGATGTTGCAAGTATGTTACTATCGATTTTTAAAATATGAGTTCATAACGTAGTACTGTTTCTTTTGAAGTGACTCGGTGTTGTATTCCGTATTGAAAAAGCAATCTCTTATGTTGGAGAACGAATGAAATGTCGCAATCCATGTATTCCCAAGATACTTGCAGAACACCTGGGCACATTGTCTGTCTGATAATGTAACTACAGTACGTGTAAACTAGAATTATAGGTTTACATTTATATATTAGTATGGTCTCCACTGTAAGATTTATACACCAACACATTTTTTATAGGGAGAATGCATTAGGCGCTATCAGGAGACCAGTCTCTCTGTGTGTGGGGGACTCATGGTTCATCCGATTTACCCACAAAACTTTAACCTCTTTTCCTCTAAATTCTTCCTATTCTGCGGAAACTGTACTTCACAGTATAATTAAATTATTAATCAAGACACATTAATGTGTCATTTAATTTACTCTACTTCAGTTTCATTATATTTTTTTACAAATTCTTCAGTCAAACACCACCTTTTGTGTGACACTATTTATATTATCATAAGTATAACTTGTTGAGCTTACCGTCCAATAGTCTATTTTCAGAGTCCACTATGGCGGTTTCGGCTATTCAGCCATTTTCAAGTTATTGTCCATTGTCCTTCGTCATTAATTATAAAAATAAAAACACACCGTGTAACATTCAAAAAACACTTTTACACACGAGTACACTACTATACGCTCGTACATTTCGATGTACATGCGATGGGTCCACTGTCCGCGATTAGACTGATGGTGTTACGCTTGGGCATGGTTCTTATCTGTGTTTACTTCTGCGATGTCTATTACTATGTCAAACAATGGGTTGGAGTTGAAGTTTTGCTTTAAGTTAAGGTTACATTTTACATAGGTGTAACAAACGAATACGTGACGTCAAACCCGACAAGTTGAGTGTTGTCAACACAGTCGAACAAGTTTGGTATGCCATCAGTTGAACAATAGATTTTGAGTCAGCCGTAGCTGTTTGTGCTGGTGTTTTATACTGTGAGTGATTCAATTTTCGATTTCACGAATTTTTCGTCGTAATTCGAAAAAAGTACATCTTTCTATCAGGACGGAGTAGCCTTCTTAACGCGAGTGTTTATTACAATAGCCTCTGCCTTTTACGTCCCATAGTACCCGTTGTTCCCTATACAGTTCAATGAATTCTGTCGAAACTTGTTTATTGTCTTTAAACGACAGTTTGTAGCCTCAATCACAACACTTTTGTGCCACCAAGCTAAGTAAACCGAGGTTTAGTCAGGCGAGTTGCTCGATAGTTTCCCACACACATCCGAACATACCCCAACATGTCGACAGCACCGCCCAACTCGAGCCGAGCACCCGACCCAACAAAACCGTCGAGCATGTTGGAAGGAGCCCACACAATATCGAACATGTTCGACGAGCCGCTCGAACCCAATATGTTCGATAGTGTGTGTGGGCTTTAGAGTGATTTATGTCGAATGCGTGTATCTCTTAATTTGTCTGCGCTGTACAACGAAAACAGTTGGTTGTATAATAAATGCGTACAAACAAGAAGAATATAAAATACAAATAATCCCGATCGTACAAAGGCAAAATAATATAAACTAATGCAAAAACGTAATGATATTTTGAAAAATCACACAATTTTATAAATACTGTTTTAGGAAAAGTAAGAAAGTGAAACAATGATGTAGAATGCTGGAGAACAGAAATACAATTAGCAAATAGAGGAAACCAAAGCATCAACTCTATTTAGCTCTTTTACTATGTAAAGGAATGTTTGGTTAAAGCTTTTATAACCCCTTGGGCCAAGCAGAAGAGCAGGGTATGACGAAAGCAAATTTAAAGGTGACTGTGCCTATAGCAAATTATGCACTAGCATTCATTGGTTTGCGCAATTAAGTAAATTGCTTCAAACTGCTAAGTCAAACCCGAATGGTTGTGTTTAGAGAAATAATATTGTTTGATGTTAGTAAAATTAATTGATTGGCAAAGTTATTTAAATTTAAGATTTTACTTAAAGTTGCCCTAATAGTATTTTTTTTGATGAATTAGTTACTGTACACATTTTTTAATTTATCCTTTTTTATAATTAAATAGCTAAAGTATGTGATTTTGTGTATGTGATTATGTAACATTCGGGTTACTACAATAATAAAGGTTAAAAGAACCAGCAAGGCTCAGGTCTGAGCAAACAGCTGTTTTATCTGTTATTTTATTCAATTGGTTGCTATGGTAATGCATGTAAATACTTTCAAGAAATATGTGTTGGTTCATCAGTCTCTGGGTGTAACCTAAGAATTTTTTCCGACTTAAGTTACAAATATTTAAATAAAAAATGTGTTTATCAAAATGAATTATATAGCCTATGTTACTCAGGGATAGTGAAGCTTTTTATTAGCAAAACTATATTTTCAATCGGTTCAGTAGTATCAGAGATTGTATGTAAAATTACATACAAACAAATTTTACCTCTTTATAATATTAGTACCGGTATATATAATGTATAAAATTTGTGTTTAGAGGTAGAAAAGTGTTGTCGTTATTTATCCTGTATTGTAACAACGGCCAGACAAAGGAATATCAACGTCTCGTTAAAAAATAGATCTCAATGAATTTGTGTTGGTTCATCAGTCTACGCCTAATTTAAGAATGTTTCCAATTAAATTTACAAATATTGAAATAAAAAATGTTTCATCAAAATGAATTATAGCCTATGTTACTCAGGGATAGTGTAGGTTTTTATTAGTAAAACTATTTTTTCAATTGGTTCAGTAGTTCCAGAGATTACTCCCTACATACAAACAAACAAACAAATGTTACCTCTTTACAATATATTAGTAATTAGTAATAGTTTAGATGTAGAGAAATAGCCCAACACAGACCAATGCACTTGGAAGCAGACATGGGAGAACGAATCGGATGTAAAAATGTACGTTATTATTCACCATAATAACATAACAAAACTTAACAAAAACATAGTCTTATGGTTCACATAGTTGTTGAAGCATTAAATCTGATGGATGAAACTGCATCATACTTTTTCCTCTTGGTCATTCCTTTTCCAATGAATCAGTCTTAGCGTCAACTACGGTATTATGAATTATAATGTTTTTAATTTGAGATCAATCATATTTTTGAGATGAGTTAGCTGCAGTACTTAAGGAAAATATAACTTTTACGGCTATTCATTGAAATAGTAAGCAATTTCACATTTAAAAAAATGACCACATCCTTAATGAAAGCGGTTTTAAACCACAAGAAATTAGTTATTTCCGTTCAAAGAAATTATGTCACTAAGTAGCCTATCATGTAAAACTTTATACTAATAATAACTGGACCATGTAACTGAACAGATGACTTAAGTTGATCGAATTTCCAAGATAAAATTTATTTATTTAGGGTTTCAACCAACAATTTAAAAATTGGTCTACTCACGAAGGTGCTAATTAGCTGCCGGCGTTTACGAAATATATTAGTAGAATTGGTTTGCATCCAAGCCCCCAGCTTCGATCTTTGTACCTCGATTTACAGCCTCGGGTTTTGAACAGCTTTGCTTCGCTGCCAGCCAGCGTACAGACTCTGCATTCGGCCTCGGATCAGAATATGGTCCCACGACCATATGGTCCGGCTACTTTTATGGTATTTTACGATTTGATCGATTTTGGGGAAACCAAGCGAAGTCGTATGAAAAACAAAATGTGCAAAATAATATCCTCAATTTATTGTTTCAGAAAACCCTAAAAAAATTTCATTCTAGTACGAAAGATCTCAAGAAATAATTAATTACTCCCGTTCAAAAAAACGTACATTCAGTTATTGGATTCTTTGGCTAACGAACTCGTCTGAGTCACATAGACAACCAACGTGTGTACCAAATTTGGACCAAAACGGAAATAAAATGTGGCCGTTGGAGTGTGAACTCATATTAGCCCAGTCAATAAAGTAAAGGGTTTGATAGGAAAAAAATAAGGGTAAATCATTTTTACAAAAGTCCCCTGGAGCTTCCCACCCTACCCCCCTCAAAGATTGAAAATGTCAATAACTGCAAAAACCCCTAATTCTACGGTACTGATAATCGGATCAAGTTGAATGTATTTTTGTTGTGTTTTTTATAACATAGGCTACAATAATGGTCCTCTTTATTTTTATGGTAAACCTAATAGTTTTTTTTTTATAAATAAATGTAAGTGCGCGGAAAATCTATTTTTTTCCTGACACTTTGTATTTTTGCGTATATTCTTTTTGGATGTCATATTACAGGAAAAAACCACGAATAAAAGATGTAGATTATTTAATTAGGAATTTAATAATGTAAATGTTTTCTTATATACGTGCTGGATGGCGCAGTAGAGGGGGAGGGGGTGGAGGCAGCAATTTTTGGCTGCGATTACGGGAGGCCGACTGACGGACGGCAGACTATTAGCCCAGTCAATAAATGTTTTATGTCGGAACTAATTAGTGAAAGCTGATTTTTTCATATATTTTAGTTGATATTATAAGGAATATTTTCTGAAAAGTCCCCGCCCCACCCCTCTTGCTTCCCCTCTACCCCTACTTAAAATTCACTTTTGAAAGACTTCTTTATTTTGTCAATATCTAAGAGATAAACAGCGATAGAGTCATATTTATTTCGTTATTGTGATCCTTATAATATTCTCTATCAAAAATGTTCATAGCGTTTAAGCTATAAATAATGATTTTCCGTGTATTTCTAAATATAATGTTAAAATTTCTGCCCTAGAGGAAGCTACATACCAAATTTCATTCCAATACGTTCGGTGGTTTTTTTTAATAACTTTGACCCCCCAAACCCCCTAAATTTTTTTGAAAACCTTTCTTAGCGAGCACCTAGGGCCCTTGAGGAAGCTATATTCCAAATTTCATTGCAATCCTTTCAGTAGTTTTTGAGAAATTGTGATAAGTCAGTGAGTGGTATTTGGCTTATATATATAGATATAACATTTTGAATTACACCCCAAAACGTGTTTTGGGGCCCATGATCGATGCTCATTTACTACTCCCAACCTAAGGTCCACCACCATAAGGGGCACTGAAATAGCATACCATTCCTATGGAAATTCATTAGACTAATAATAGCTTTATTGCCGTTACATGCAATAGGCAACAGTCATATTGGTATAGGCCTATACATACATAACATGGTAACACATTACAAGTTTATATCAATTAAATTGCAGTTCAGAATTCCTTTACAGAATAGAAAGGTTTTTGCTTAATCAATTTTATAATAATAGTTTTGAAAGATTTTTGCAGGCTAAGTTCTTGCAAACAGAGGCAGTTTATTGAATAGCATATACTGCTGGTAATATTAATAGTTTCAGACTTAGAGTTTAAACTCTGTATAATTTACCGTTTTGTTAAAACACAAAATGGTTGCCGAATGGGAAAACAAGTTTTTATGGCATTTGTTTAATTAAACATCTCTCATTGTTTTGTTGTCGGGAAAAAGCAAAAATTTTGAACGGGAAACTAAACATTTACAGAAGAAACAAAAAGACATTAGAAACTACGTAGCTACGTTCAACATGCACAACTTCATGCTGTATAAATGCAGCTTCGGTATTTCAACTCATACATAATATATTATCTTATTTCCTAACCTTTCTCTTTGTTTTGATATCCAATCTCAAACACTGGATTGTTTTTTATAAACATAAATATACATAACTGTTCCACTTTATATTCAACTGATGTGACTGTGGGGGGCAGGGAGGGGGTCGTTATTTAGTTTTAATGTCATGGAAACGTATTTGCTTCCTTACTATAACATCTCCTGGCGAATTTTCAATAATAGCGAAGTAAGGAATGTTACATAGATCTGATGTAATTAGATATTACGATTTTATTTGATATCTCAAAGCAACAACAGATTTAATAACACAATGTGTATAAGTAATATAAACTACTGATTTGTTAATATTACCTCGATATAATAATACACGCACGAAGTAGTGAGTGAATAACTCGTACGCGTAGTGGGACAACAAGTTACTATAGTATCCTTATATATAATTCTGTAAGCGAAATTTTAGATTCAAAATTGTGGGAATTTGGTAAATTGGAGGATGATGAGAGAGGTATCAAATTAAAGGTATCGATTCAAGGAACGAGGGAAAAATATAAGTTTTTTTTTAAATTAAAAACTAAGGGGTTTTTGGGGTCCCCGACAAACGAAAAATCCCCATAAGAAATACATGAGAATTTAAAAACATCTGCTTTGTTTACATTAGAACATTTGGTATTAAATAAATAAATTTAAAACATAAAACAGCTGTTCTGAAGTTTACATTAAAACATTTGATATTAAATAAATAAATTATAAACATAAAACAGCTTCTCTGTAAAATAATATGACAGTTAATGTAAATTATATTTTTAAATAAAATCTGCTACTTATTAACCTATAAAAGATACACGTTGACACACACATAGAAGAGAAACCTTATTTATAAGTGTGATTTTTGGAAGGTTGTATGGCTGTTCTGTTAACTTTTCATATATTAATTATAATTTTCTTAATATTTTGCATAAATTCTATCATGTTATCAACTGGGTGAGATATTACAGAAAGAATATTGTTTTCAAAGATGTTCTGCTATAATACTTTGTTCTAATAAATAAAGTTTTCAAAATGACTACATTGTTTATTTCACGTTATGTATCAGTAACTGAATATAAATTAGGGGTTTTGTACCCCTACAAGCCACTAGTAAACAACTGATTTGATAACATTTCCTCTACCTTATGAATATTATTAACAACAAATTGAAATGTGAAACGACAACCCCGGAACTGAAGTTGTTTGTTGTTGTTGGTAGAATAATCGATATAATAATACACGCACGCAGTAGTGAGTGAATAACTCGTACGCGTAGTGGGAAAACAAGTACACTAACAAGTACAAGTAAATAAGATAAACAGCTACTTAGGTTAAGTAGCTAAAATGATTTGGAATTATTTTAGGCTTTGATCTGAAATACTTTTAACCGATGATTAACTTGATTTGAAGAATTGATATTTATTATTAAGTCAAACATAGTCTATAGTCGCAAGCACGAAATAAGGCGGGTGAGAATTTTTGCGCTGTTGTCAGAAATGGTACAAAGCGAGGGCTCAGTGTTGCCAGATCGTGCCGCAGAGCAAGCGATTCTCGACCGCTCCTCGCTGTGCCAATCCCATATCTGGCAACAGCGCAAAAATTCTCACCCGCCGTATTTCGTGCTCGCGAAAGTAGGTACGATTCTGTGAACATATCAGATATATGTCAGAATCTATCAGATAATAAACTAGTTCAAGCTACCTTTGAATGAATACATGCTTCTTTTTAACGAATTTCCATAGAAAAGAAACGCTATAGCAGTGACCCTTATGGTAAAACCTAAGGTCTGGAGTAGTAAATGAGCACCAATCATGGTCCCCAGAACACGTTCTGGGGTGTAATTAAAATGTATATATATATGTATGAATATATGTGGGTGTACTCTAACGGCTGTATTTTAAGGCCGATTTGGTCCAAATTTGGTACACTCGTTGGTTGTCTACGACGCTCGGACTAAATTTTCCGTACTAGGCAATGACTAGGTAATGACATTGGGGGGGGGGGGGGGTATTTAACAAATGAATGTAGGATATTATTCTCCACATTTTCTATTTTTAAACGATCTTATAGCTCGCTTGGTTCCCCCACAATCGATAATAACGTAAAATACCATAAAAATACCCGGTATAAAACAACGTGAGGGATTTTACCGTTTGGCCATCTTCAGATTCGAGGCCGACTGCCGAGTTTGTACACTGCGAGCGAAGCGAAGCAGTCCACAACCCGAGACCGCAAGTACGAGGTTCAAACTCGCAAAGCGAACGAAGGAGCGCGCGAGTCGAAGCTGGACCTTATGTGCAAACAAATTAATTCTACTAATATATTTTGTACACGGCAGTTAGTCAGAGCCTAGGTGAGTAGATAAATTTCCCAAATATTTGGTTGATATTCTAAAACGTACAAACTTAATTCTGGATATTCGTTCAACTGCATGGTCGTATTATTTACATTCAACGTGAATAATCCCCTTGCTCCCTTCAGTCACATATTTTAGACAATATTTTTATTAAAGATATAGGAATAATCGCAACCTCAATATTAAGATTACTAGTGGACCCGGCAATGCTTCGCTATTGCTTAATTTGAAACTTTGAAAGCCTGTAATTCGTATCCCGTGTAATTCAACATCCTGTAATTCGTATCCCGTGTAATTCAACATAGGCCTAATGATTGTTACACATAATTAATAAAACAACTGATTTGAATTAAAAGTTTAATACAATTATAGGTTAGGCCTTTAAAACCTATGAAATATAATAATTCAAACATCTAATATTACAATTTAACATTATATTATTGTTACACATTATAAATAAAACAGCTTATTTGGACCAAAGGTTTAACACAATTTTAGGTTAGGCCTATTATTAAAAAATCAACACACTTTTTTGAAAGAGTTTGGAATTATCACCATAGTAACCAGAATAATACATGAATAAATACGAATCAGCTGTTTCATCTTTTATATGGCTGCTTATGGGAGGGATGAATTTTCGCATTTTCTACCCTTTAAATTCAAAATTTTGCAAAATCCTTTCTTAGTACGCCTCTACATTATTGGACGGATGTACCTTCCAAATTTCAAGTCTCTAGCTTTAATAGAATCGGCTCTGAGTTGATCATCAGTCAGGACATTGCATTTTATATAAGAGATAAGTTGGTAAATATTGTAATACTAAATGTCTGAATCAAATTATCAATTTTATGCTTTGGCAGTAGTTATAATAAACGTTAAAAAGACCCAGCGAGACTTCGGAATTCTTCTAAACACAAAACTCTAAAAGGTCGAAGGTGTTAAATTAAACAGATGATTGTATCACTACCGAAAATATTTAATCAGCTTGGCTGAGTTAAACGGACACATTGTTTAAAATGGACTAATATAATTTTTTGAAAACATTTATATATTCTTATGAGGTCATAGACGCACACTGACGGCAATTACGTGTTGTCAGACCAGGGTCGGAGCAACAACTGACCGGGTGCTAAGGAAGTGGCAGCCAGCTAGTGGAGTGGTCTATTGTTCATTTAGTTTCTTAGCAAGTTAAAACCCCACGTGGAGATTCAACAGGTAAAGGTTCTGCTTGTTTTTTATTAGAAATAGTGATATTATAATCAATGATTACATATAAATAAGACGAACACTTTAAATGGGTAGGATTCAGACCAGAAAAGCAGGTATAAAAGTGTGTTTGCGTCATCAGTCGCAAGGAGATCTCAGGGCGCCTTTTGGTGGCTGAGGATGGGACAAGGATAGAAAGGGAAGGAGAGACAGAGAGGTCTGACTGTCATGTGACCGTGACCGTCGAATCCTAGCGGCCGATGGCGTAAACACACTTTTATACCTGCTTCCCTGGTCTGAATTTTTAATATTGGAACTTTTCGTCTTATTATATGTAGTCATTGTTATAATCCAGTTTTAGTTATGTTTTTAATAACGGCCATAAAGGCCTTACTTCAATGCTTGTATGGTTGATAGGGTTGACCGCTAGCTTTATGCACGAGGCTTAAATTATTTTACGTTTTTATAAGTTACTTTTCCAGTGGATGATTTTTATTTCTTCCCAATAGAATTTGAGGTTTTATGACCTCCATTCTCGACTTTTTGTAATGTTCTCCAATTTATTGACTAGGAGTAATCGCTCTTAGTGTTTGTGTTTTATAGTTTCCCTAAGATTTTCTACGAATCAATTTAGAGCCAAATAAAGTTTGCACCTGATGCATAATACTACTTTTTATGGTATGTAGTATTTTGAACAACATTTTGTGCGTACATTTTGGATTTAAATATTTTTTTAGCGTTATTATGGCATTTAGTAGGAGCAGATCGACTAAACTGAAAACAATTTATGTCGAAGTACAGACAAACACAAGTGCACACACAACCAATAGAGAGGGAAGTAAAGCCGTTCAACAGGTCGCCTCTTCAGTCTCGAGTCACTAATACGACATCATTAAACCCACTCTGTGTACTTTAGTTTTATTGTCCTATAACTTTATGTAATAACAGTTAATGAATGTTTGTTTACAGAGTTTTATGACACGGATGGTTTATGACGCTATTGATGTGTTACATGTAATGGTTATTAATGGAATAATAAAATGTGACAACTGCAGTTTGTAAAGTTTGGTTTTATAATATTTTAGTTATTATAATAATACGTCAGGAATAATATAATTTATCTTCTTCTTTTTTTTTGTTCAACATCATTTTTTTGTTTCATATTCATCATAAACTAGCTGACCCGTGCGAAGCATTCGCATTCTAAATTACTTGAATCTCACACAAATCGTATATTTAGTATCGTAGGCTTATAATTAATTAAAAATAGCAATGTAGTGGTGTAACGGCAGCTCTCCAGCTGGGTAATTGTTATGAACAGTGTTGCCAACGCCAGGGAAATATCCCTACAACTAACTTAATCTTAACTCACTGTTACTTTCAGATTCTTTATTTCTTTTTTTTGTACTTTTTCGTATAATTGAATTTTGTATATTTTTCCGGTGTAGCGGTTAAGGAAAGCTTTAAAATGATGTATCATTCATGTAATTTTATGATGTACTAAGGAAGTTATGGCGTACCGACAAAAAAATGGCCTTGAGAAATAATATATGTGATTGTAAAACACATTTCCACGTACATTTTGGTTATAATATATAGGTTCAACGTTAAAACAGAATAATAATAATAATGCATTATTTTATGAGAAATTTACAATTCATTTTGACAAGCACTAAGACAATGTTTTTTTTTTTTTTAATTTGAAGTCTGTCGGTAGGTAGACTAAAGATTTTCTTACTGTAACATCTCTAGCAGTATGGGTTACATGCAAAATATTTGTGCATAACGCTAATAATACGTTATTTAAAACTAATAAGAAATAGTTATCATAAGCACGACAAACATACATAATTACTCACAAACACTCCCACCCTTACAAAATACTATTTACTAAGTATTTTATTTTCGCAGCCGATGATAACTAAAAAAATAATTAATTGTGGCAACTAAGTAAAGATTACCAACAACAATATAAATATTAACAAATGATTTTGGGAAGGGGGAACAAAGACATGAAAACATATATATATTTGCAACATTAGTAGTTGAATTCAAGGATTAATTTCCCATCTATATTGCCAAGCCTGTTGCAAGTGACGAACAAAGATATATCCAATTCCCACGCTAAGATGTTGAAGAAATTCCTTTATCTCAACTCTGATTTCCCAAAATATTGCTTTCTAATTAATTGTTCTCGAGATTGGAAAAATCGCTAAAAAAATGGAAAATATCTGCTTTTGTTTTCAAATTATACAGCGAACAAATTTGTAATTTCCCCCCTCCACCTAAGGTCTGCAGTCTAAATAGCTTTGCTCTACATTTGATTACTTTCCATATTATCCACACATCCTTGTCTAGATACGAGATGTTATTTAAATACAAAGATTTATAAATGGTATGAAACGTAGAATTGTTACGAGCCTGAAGATTATCTTGTTTATTTCGGTGGCTTATTGCTTCTACTAATGCAAACATTTGGCATTTCCATTTGTCCAGTCCCTCGGTAAAAGGTACAGAATTTCCTTTTGCCATTATTTATACGATAACAAATTGGCTTTTATTATTTCCCTAGCAAAAAAGTAGGTATCCTATTTGAATACATTTGAAATATATACGCTAAAACCAGTATATTTCCTTGTAATACGCATGACTGCTGTGAAGAGGCTTTACCCAGGATGAAAAAATGGTCGGGGGAGTTTCAGATCAAGATTAATGAAACTAAATTATGCTGACGGACTTGCTGAGAAAACAATCATTGGTGCTCCAGCCTTCAACGGTAAACTGATTCTAAAGTATCGAAGTAAAACTTTCAGGTCAGGAAGATGTAAATGTGGCTGTAATCAGATTTAAAATAAATTAAAAATATCAAAGAAAGCAGGAACTACCGATAGAAGGGAAAATTGTAATGAATATAAATCTTTGGTCACATTGGTTTAATCTGAAATTTGATTATTTTAACACTACCAAGTAAAATATTATAGCAAAATATTGTATTACAACTTACAAAATGAGGAAGCACAGTGTCCATTTCAGAGGTATTACCGAGTAAACTATTTTTTACATAACTTACAAAATGAAAAAGCACAATGTCCTTTCCATAGGTATTACGAAGTAAAACTATTTTAAACAACTTATGAAATAAGGAAGCACAATGTCTATTACAGAAGTATTACCGAGTAAACTATTTTTACACAACTTACAAAATGAAAATGCACAATGTCCATTCCAGAGGTATTACGAAGTAAACTATTTTAAAACTACTTTCGAAATGAGGAAGCACAATGTCCATTTCAGAGGTATTACCGAGTAAACTATTTTTACACAACTTACAAAATGAGGAAGCACAATGTCCTTTCCAGAGGCATTACGAAGTAAACTATTTTAGAACAACTTACGAAATGAGGACGCGTAATGTCCATTTCAGCAGTATTACCAAGTAAACTATTTCAAACCAGCTTACAAAATGAAAAAGCACAATGTCCATTCCAGAGGTAATTACAAAGTAAACTATTTTAAAACAACTTACGAAATGAGAAAGCACAATGTCCATTTCAGAGGTATTACCAAGTAAACTATATACTCTGCTATACATGTGTAATATATATATTAGAGCGTGACGGAAAAATACTTCACGGTAAAATCCGATTCACCGCCCGCAAAATTTTGTTGGACTCGGTTCGCCTATAGAAGTTTACACTTCAAAAAGTTTGAATAATAACCCAGTAGTTGGCTCATAAGTTTAAACACATCCTGTATCAGTGTGCCTTCAGCTTACATAATTCATAAACTCATTAATGTTGAAGTATTCTATACTAGAACTGCGCGTAGCCTCTCATTGCTTCATTAAGGGTTGATGCAAATAATGTGTGCACAGGTGGAAACAATACCGGAGTGAGTTTATATATCATTTAGTTGAAGCTGGTAACGCGCGCATTGAGTAGGATATTCAGTAGTTAACGAGTTATGTGTATTTAATTGAAAGATACTTATGAACTGTTCCAAACATAATGAGAGGCCAACGTAGAAACGATTTTAATGTTGTTGGAACTCATAAATTTGTCAACGAAAATATTAATGATGCAGAACTAATTTGTTATCAGTTCATCCTTCTGGAACTGAGAATGGTTTATTTGCCACTTCCAAAACCACTTAAATTATAGGGCTATTGTTTGGGGTAGTGTCTCTTTGGAAAAAGAATTGTATTAGAGAAGAAAGGAGAGACGAATGACAAAAGTTAAAGTCTGCAACAGTTAGACCCTACATCGCAGTTACATAGTGTAACTAGCGTTTAAGAAAAAAATAAAGAACACGACCGTTTTATGTTCCTATGTTAAGACCATGGCAAACTGTAAGCGGTTTGCATGGTTTAGGTATATTCATCAATATAAATTATGGAACGTGTTCCTCTACTAATAGGCCTATTATAAAGAGGTAAAATTTCTTTCTTTGTATGTAGGGGGTAATATCTGGAACTACTGAAACGATTGAAAAAAATAGTTTTACTAATAAAAAGCTACACTCTAGCTGAGTAACATAATACCGGGTGTCCCACGAAGAGGTCCCTATTTTTGAATTAATATATTAGATGCACCGAACACTCTACAAACCTGAAACTCAACAGTCCTAACATACACATATGTAAAAGAAATACACCTGAGTATCAGTTAATTCTGACACATTAGGACAAAATGGCGGGATATCAAAGAAATAGTACCTTTTCGTTAAAATAGTTTTATTTGCTTAAGTGTCTACGTCAGTCTTTTAAATTATTTTCGAACAAAATTCCAATCGTCTGTCAGGATCATCTTCAAGCAGTCCGTGAACTAAATGAGTTTTATAATGTTTGATTTTGTTCTTTTTGGCATACCTTTGGACAGATGACTTCGGTATCCCTGAAGCAGATTCCACCTTTCTTACTGAATTAGGCGTATTAGGAGATTCCATGAAAGCAGCACATACGATTTCTTCATTTTCTATGTTGGAGGATCTATGGTATTTTTTTGTATTGACCCCGTTTCTAGTAGGATAGTCTTCCACTTACGAATAGATTTCCTTGACGGTAGAACTACACCTGGGTACCTTTCTCTAAAACACCTTATTGCTTCATAATCATTTTCAAAGGCTATAGCCCAGGAACAACATTTCACTTTTTGCTCAGTTGAAAACGGCATGGTACATAAGACACTTTACAATGCAACTTAATAACAAATGCCAATGTTTATTACCAAATATGTTCATTGTTGTGGATACACGCAGTCAGCTGATAGATTTAAAATAGTCTAAACAGCTGTAGCTGTTCCTATTCTAAATAAAAGTAGGTTTACCCTTAAAATACGATTGCTGATTTTGTTGTTTTTTTGTTTTTCCGCCATTTTGTTTGGATCAGTCAGAATTAACTGATACTCAGGGGTATTTCTTTTACATTTATGTGTTAGTCACGACTGTAGAATTTCAAGTCTGTAGCGCGCTCTATACGTCTGTCATATCAATTAAAAAATAGAGACCTCTTCGTGGGACACCCGGTATATTCTACCTGAGCCTTGCTGGTTGTTTTAACCTTTATTATAACTGCTGTTATAAAATATACGAAATAATTTGATTTGGACATTTAACATTATTTACCATCTTAGCTTTGGGATTATTATGAACCCTGCACCTTTATTATAAATAAAACAACATGATTATGTTTATAGAAAGTTCCATCTGGATTGGCGTGTGGAGCATGCAGGGATATCCCCTAGTTATTGCAATATAATATATGTGGCTACTTTGGCACTATTTATTAATAGTGTTAATAATTGTTTGGATAAATTGTATTAGCCTCACTTTTATAAATGTATATAAAGCTAAAAACATTTGTGCCATTAATACAATACAATTTGTAAAAATATTTCCTTTACATTTTATTTATTTATAAAAAAGGTGCAGGGTTTATATACATGGAGTGGGCTCAAACCATTTTTTTTTAATAAACAGACAGTAGAAAATTCCTAAAAACACTTACAAATCGCTCAGTTCCAAAACCTACTTTTGCAACTGTTATACATTTGCTGCACCTAGGATGTTTAAGAAAATTTCTAAAAATGTTAAGCAAAGAGCATTGAATACTATTTTAAATTCGACATAAGCTCGGTTATTAAGTTTAAATGATGTGGAATGTTTATTAGTTATTTTAAAATAATGCTTTTTGACAGCTTGTATAGCAGAGATGAAGTCGTTTGAAAAAACCCAAACATGCGAGTGCGTGTCAACTGAAACTTAGAGGGTACAAATGTTCAGGACAGCTGATATTTAAAATTTTGTATGTACATACTTCTATTTAAAACAAGTTTAAGTTTGCGTAAAGATGTGTGTCCACTATTTAATCTGTCCTGTTTACTAGGAGGGTTATAACTTCAACACAGTTATAATTTTTGATAGTTTTCATTTATAAATGAAGGTTTTATTTTATTTTAGAAATTATATATTATATATATTATATTTCATTTCTTTAAATGTTTTAAGACCATGTTTTTATATAAGTAATTGTATTGGCCCAAGTAGTAGTAAACAATTATTTGTTTATTTGTTATAGTTAAATTTAATTTTATGAGATTATATATATATTTTATACCTGGTGTCCGGAAAGTCTCCAAACGGCTTAATTACAGATAAATGGGTTACATAGGCTAACCAGATTAAATGTAATAGATTACTGTACCAAAGAAACTATTCTGGGATGTATTTGAAATTTTTGTCCGCCATCTTTGATCCGCCATATTGGATTGAACTTTTTTTTTAAATAGCTAAATACCCATATGGCACACCATTTCGATGTGACATTTAAGGAGATAAGCAATGGCGAAAACCGTTTAACGATATCTTCAACCGTTCTTTAGATTTTAATCAGTAAAATTTCAAGAGCAAGGAAAAAAGGCTATCACTACATTTAATTTATTATTAGCGATTGCAAAACATAAATTACATATCGTTTGACATTGTAATTCTTATTCTAAAAACGATAATGCAAACCATTTAATAATGTTTCATCTTGTTAGTCAATTAATCGATAATTTTCTTTGCGAATTTTGACCACGACATTCTAATATAACATGTATTAATTAATAACATGTATTTTGTATTAATTATTAACAATTAATAATTAAAAAATTCGCAAAGAAAATGATCGATTAATTGCCTAAAAAGATGAGATATTATTAAATGGTTTGCAGTATCGTTTTTAGCATAGGAATAATTACAATGTTAAACGATATGTATTTTATGTTTTGCAATCGCTAATAATAAATGTAGACAGAGGTTGGTGATAGCCGTTTTTTCCTTGACCTTGAAATTTTACTGATTAAAATCTAAAGAAAGGTTGAAGATATCGTTAAACGGTTTTCACCATTGCTTTCTCGTTAAATTTCACATCGAAATGATGTGCCGTATGTGTGTTTACCTATTTAAAAAAACGAAAGTTGAATCCAATATGGCGGATCCAACATGGCGGACAAACATTTCTGATGCATCCCAAAATAGTTTCTTTGGTACTGTAATCAATTACACTTAATATAGTTAGCCTATGTAACCTGTTTAGCTGTAATTAAGCCGTTTCTAGATTTTCTGTACGTGTGTGTGTCTCTGAACTCCTCCTTAATGGTTGGACCAATTTTGATGAATTTTTTTGTGTAAGGATGAGTGGTTCCCGGGATAGTTTAGATTTACAATTAGAAGTTGTTGAAATGAGGTTGCTGCTTCTATACAATAAATTTAAATTAAACTAACTTAGTATAATTATAAAGCTAAAATGATGTAATATTATATTTAAGGGATATACAAAACTATGTACAATTTGAGTACTTAAGTCAAAGGGGTGAATAGAATAAATACCCTTAAAACTAAATAAAAACATTGGGTTTGCTTAAGACCACACGTTGAAAGTGATAACTTCTATGACCGATTTATATTTTTATCAGTACCTATTATTAATATTAGAGGAGAATAAAGGTCAACAAATTATACAAGTCAATATATTGTCAAAAAATATTATATCATATTTTGAAACTGCATAATTATAATATAATAATTATAATAATATTATTTAGTAATATTATTATAATTATAATAAGTATGCGAAAAATAGTGATCATTTTAATGTAAGCAGTATTTATTTAGTGACTAATAATTTTGAGTGAGGTATTAGTGTATGCACTCTGCATAGAATTCTAAATATAATTAAATATGTAAGGGATAATTAATTATTATAATTAATACTATTGCAATAATATGGTTAGCTACAGCAAATGTTACATCTTAAAGTATTTTAGCTGATTCTGAGTGTATTTTGAAACAGTGTTTTTTTTTACCGCTTGCCTATGTGCTTTTACGCGATTTTTATTAGAAAAATGCTTTCGTCTTTTTTCCTCGTTTTTAGGTATTTGTTCTGGATGCGACCGAACTACATCAGATAATGATGTACACTGTTCTAATAGGGTTGGAAGTTGAGAAATTTTAATATCCATTGAGTTGTCAGGTAAAGAAGGTGCGAGAGGAATGAGAACGTCAAAGTGACCTCTCGTCAGTTCCCAAGTAAACTTTAGTCTCCCTACTACCTCAATCGGTTCGCCAAAACTCTCCCACAACAAATAACCATATCTGTACACCTGAAATTCATAAAAAATATTTCGGATGCTGCTTGAATTTCACAGGAGGTTACAAAAGTTACCAATTTGCTCATATCGCCGATATATTAATTCTTTTTTTTTGTTGAATAAATATCTCCTGTTACATTTATTTAAAGTATATGGTTTAAACACCTGCGCCAATTGTTTGAAACATGACTAACAACTTTGGTCCTTACCTCAAACCCCAGTGAATCGTGTCATGCACAAATAAAGCCAAAGAGTAGAATAAGCATTGGCCATCTGGCCTAGAAGAAACTACTCTATGAGGAATAGATACTACATTAACGTGTATGACCTCCATTGTTGTAATATGAAGCTAAATTTTATATTTAAGTAAGTAATAAAATGTTACAGTAAAATAAAAACAATGAAAAATAATAATTATTATTATAACTATCCCTTACATACTGAATTATTATTAGAATTCTATGTAGAGTGCATACACTAATACCTCACTCAAAATCATTAGTCACTAAATAAATAATGGTTACATTATAATGGTCACTATTTTTCGCATACTTATTATAATATAATATAATTAAATATATTAATATTATAATAATTATAATAACTTATTATTATCATTATGTACTATGTATCGCCTATTCCCTCTTCACTCTCTGACTTGTGTCTACGCAAAAAGTTTGCGTGACGCGAGATTTCAGAAACATAGTCAAGTGAAAGTGCCCAACGGGCCAATAGAAGTTATTACTTCAATAATCCACTTACTTTTTTCTATATACTAAAACACTACTCAACTAATTTTACTAAAATTTCACAATTGACACAAATCAGTATCAGGATTTTGTTTAGAGAATACACCTATACAATAAAATAAATTGCACTAAATTTCTACAAAATCTAAATCTAAAATTATTTAATATTATTCTTAATTGATATAAAAAACATTTGCCATTCGATTACTTAAGTCAAAGGGGTGAAATGGGATAACCACCCTTAAAATTTAATCAAGGGATATCGAAGCATTGCCAGGTCCACTAGTTATTTATAAATGTAGGCCTACTCAATAGAAAAATAACATATTAAAAATTTAAGAAATATATATAATACATTTTCATGAACATTTGGGTTTCTATAGATTAAGTTCCTAAAGTTGAGACGTAAATGTAATCTTCCACATGGGTCAACTATATGTGGCAGTGAGATTCAGGTCACCATTGCTTCGTTAAAAGGGGGTTGATAAATTATATTTGGTCCGCCTTGCCCTGACACAAAGTTTGAACCCACGCCTCGCCGGAAAGCAGGAAGTCAAGTCTTTTATCATGACTTCATATTCGGAGGCTACACTCTTGTGTAAAAATATCTCTTGGGCTTAAACCGTGAATCGTTACTTTTCAACGCTATCCTCGTGTCGGTTTTACACGAAGTTAGGTTGCTAAATAATTTTACAAAACTCTTTGTTTAGTATTCTTAGGTTGTTCTCGGGTGCATATATGATAGTTAAACAATACTCGCGTAAAATGTATAGAAGCGTAAAACAGAGATGGCATTTGAGAGAACTAATAAGCAGTGTGTTCCGTGCTATGAACAACGCAGACAAGTTAGGTTTTATAATTGCGTAATCTAAGAATATATTTCTGGTTTTTCATTAAGACGTGTTTTAACTAGAGTGTTTTCTTTATGCTGTTTATTAAAACTTCATTAATTTCTGTTTCAGACTTATAAAACAAACTGAGCAAGGTGTGGCTACACCCTTGAGATGTGTTTATCACCATCTTATTGTAAGTTTTATATTGTATGCATTTTGTATTACATTAATTTTACTCTAGCATTTAATCTTAAGGGTCTGCTCCAGTAAAAGAGAAAGCATCAGGTTACTCCAGCTATTGCAGCTGAGCGATATGGTATTGATGCATTTAAAATCATTTTATAAATTCATCTTTTGTAATTAAGTGCTGCAAAAATAACTTAATATTCTTTATAAAATTGCGGATCTGGCTTGCGATTCACTTTTAATTAAACCTTTTTTTTTGTGTGTAGGGAAACAAGCTCAAACTTAGTACTTAAAAATGTAAATTACGTCACAAATGAACGGAATTTAAAACAAATGTGAAACGCAAAACGGATGAGTATTGTGACTGTGGTTAAAATGAGACCTTACAGAGAATTTTATGAGAAATAATAAACTAAATAAATGGTTTTAAATTTAACACTGCTCTTATGGGATAAAAATCCAAGATGGCCACTACTGCAGCAGACTCTTAAAACAACACGTGAACAAAATAAGAAGATTGTCGAACGGGTGTCTTTTATGTATTGTGGTGGTTAAGGGGATTCACAGAACCCCAGAACCAGAACCACGCTTTTCATGTGAGCATTATTTTTGAGATTTTTCTTACCAGAATAAAACTTGTTAGTTTTTTATCTAAGGAAATAAACCTTATACGTCTGATTCAACCAAAATCAATTATAACGTAAAATACCATAAAAGTACCGCATGTCCCAATCCACCATAAAGCTACAGATAAAATAAAGTTATACTAGCTAAACCGTGCAAATATTTCGCAAAGAAATACTTACATAATTTATTAAGTTCATTTAATTCAGTTAATTATGTGTATTAATTAACGTTGGTTTATAAATAACAGTTTATAACGCTTTACGTGGATTTAATGTGATTGATTTGCTTGATAGATTACACTTGCATATAGAATGTAAACGATCAAACTAACAAACTAACAGCTGTCATGTTAGATAAATAGATTGTTAATAGGTGGAGCCTTTCATAAGGAATCATAAGAACTTTCATACGAAAGTTTTTTTAATAATTTTGTTTAGTAAAAAAATTAATAATTTTAATCTATTTGTATATTTTTTGTCTATAGCGGGGAACATAAGCTTTTAAATGATGTTTCAATAATTTATTTTGATGAAAAATTAAGGAAGATTGGCGTTGCCACAAAAAAAAACATACATTTGAGAAATAATATATTATGATGATGATACAACAGTTAGTATAACTGTACACTGTACACACCTAATGGAATCTCTGGGCAATCGAAGAAAGTACAGTTACATTAGCTATTATAGAGAGGGAATTGCATTCCGCCAGTAGGGTAGAAACATTGCCGAAGGAAATTTGGAGACGAATATTTAACAAAATATAGATTTTTAGGGGGGGGGGGGGGGGGGGCTCATAAAATTCTATATGTTGTACGTCACGCACGACAGGATCCCGGAGCTGCTTGTTGATGCAGATCGCTATGATGGATTACACGTTAGTGTAGCTTGTTCGGATTGGTGAGGTTTGAACGTTTTAGTCCGTCTGGGTTCCCAAAAATCGAACATAACGTGAAATACTATAAATGTACCCGGTTCAGCTTCTGATCCGAGGCCGATGTGACAGTATATAAGAAAGGAACACAAGTTGTGTTAGGTGCGGCGCATGTGATCCCACTTTGCTTTTCACCAACACCGCCAACACCCACTCTTGCATAGACTGTACAGGATGATTACATCTACAATCTAACAGTGACACTGCCCCCACGAGTCCAACCTCAGTGCCTAGCCCCGTGGTACCAGTATGTGCGCCGTGAAACCGTATAAACACGTCCACCACTATTAGGCCAAGACTGGTTACTGGCCCGCCAGAAAATCCACCTACGGCTTCGGAGATATCATTCAGGTCCACCGGACCACCCCGTGGAATCCCAATGGCTTTCAGATCTCCTGGATACCGTCCCATTCCCTGCTTACCAGAAGTGCAAGACATTCTCCGCAGGTTCTCGTTGATGGCAAGGTTTCCCAAGCCTCGGAGAACGAGAGACCGGCAGACAGCACTTACGTGATTACCTTACTCATTATCAGTGCCGAGGGGTACCGCCCGTTACCCATATGCTTACTTGGACATGGGATTTAAAGGGCACCCCCAAAGGTTTTAGGGGCCAGCATCATGTGGTATAATGCTAGCCCAAGGCCGATGTGACAGCCGGAATGCCAACTAGCTCGCGAGCGAAGCGAAATAGTCCACAATGCGTGGTTGCAAGGTCGAGGTGCAAACTCGCATCGCTGTTTTTTCTGCTGCGTGCGGAACGGAGTAGAGCATGAGCCGGGACTGGAGGCTGATGTGCAAACCAATCCTGCTAATATATTTCGTACACGACGGTAGTTATTAGGCGCTTTCTTAAGTAGACCAATTTCATAAATAGTTGGATAAAACCTTGAATACTTGTATTGTACTTGCGGTACCGATAGGTCTACCATTGTTAAAACATGAATATCAAATATCGTATCTAAACTAGTATCGCAATGTCACAAGGCCGTGACACACATGACATTTTAAGAATTCCATTAGCTAATCATAGTTCACATTTAAGTCACCAAGAACTCTCTTCAAAACTGTCAAAGTAATTAGAGACAATTAACACGTGTTTCTTAAAGCTAAGCAGAACTTGGTTAATTAACACAGTAGAAGGTGCGGGGGAGGGGGAGGGAGGCAGGTAATTTCGAATCGATTAACGTGAATACAGCTGATAAGTCAACTTCAGGGTTGTGGGCGTGTGAATGTATAAGAGTTTAATAACACTGTATACGCTGTGGTATCAGAGTGTTGAAAAAAAACCGGTTGACTACATCAGACACTGTTAGTTTAAGATAGTTGTACCGCAACCATGTGAGTCAAGGTGCAATAAGTTAAGGTAGGTTAATTTATTTGTTTCCGAGAAAGTTGTGAATTTTGAGGGATTCCACCGGACCTGATTTTGGATCAATCTTTAACTTGGCTTGTGAGGTGACTCCAAAGAAATAAGTACTGGACTATTTTCAGTTTAATTAAAATGTAGTTGTATATTGGAAATGTTATTCTACTTACTATTTGTCTCAAACGCACTTATCACTTTCACTGATTGACTTTTGGTGATTTATCACTTAAACTTCACTGTATGTTGTTAATTAATGTTGATGGTCCCTGATGGATCCTGTTGGATCAGTAGTGTAAGGTTAGCGATTACATATAATTATTATAGGAAAGAGTTGTTTCAGACTTACAAGCCCCAAGACAAGAACACAGAAAGTATAGTATTGTTGTGTAACACTGCGACATATGGTGCAAGGCACACTTAAGAGGCATAATTGTGCTAACCCAGTAAACGTGTTTTGTGAGACGTCCGGAGGCCCTGTTGGTCGGTGGACCAACCTTTGGACATTCGACAATATGGTGTCACGGGGGCTCCAGTTAAACACACTTGGGAGCGCTGGTAGAAAGGGTGAGCATACAGTTGTTAATATTCATTCTTAAAGCAAGTGTGTTTTGGTGTTATTGAAGTAGAAGCCGGTTCAAGTGAGGTATAGTAATTAAGGGATCAATATGTGTTGTTTAGTATTGCAAAGTGTGTTAGTCTTATAGATATTATTACCTATAGAAGAACCTCATTGTAAAAGTACTATCGAATAACCACTGAACCATTCGAAGATAAAATATGAAGATTGTAAAGTAGATGGCATTAGTTTCTGGCTTTATCTGGCAAATATCTGAACATTTGTAGATCTAATTCCCTTCGTCCCAAACAAATGGTGTATGGGCTTAGTCTTATTTTGAACCCTAACAATCCCTTTGATGATTTCCCTTCTTAATGGGGTTGTACAATTATCTGAAGAGGGCAAATTATTCTGGAAGGAAATGCCTAGATGTTTAGAGGTTATGTACAATGATCAGAAGAAAACCAACTCAATCTCTTAATTACTGTAGTTTTGTGACATTGTCATGATTTAAAGTCAGTGGTATAGTAATTTCAATCGCAGCCAATCTGTGATCACAGAACGTTGCTAAACAGATTGACAGTATTACATTTTACGAAACAAACTCACTCCGTCCTTTAAAAATTCAGTGGGCAAAGTTTACGAAAAAGCTTCTATTAGTGTATGAGCGATTGTCGAACAATTTGTTAAGCAGATGAATCGATTGATCACCAGTGGAACATATGATTAGGAAACATTAAAACGGCAGGTATTGACTATGTGTTGGACATGAGAGGAATCTTTGAATGCAAAGCGTTATGGCGTAAAGAAAATAAACTTTCATAATGACGTTGTGGTCATCGTGGTATCTGTAGGAATTAAGTTAAGGAGTAGATTAAAGTACCCCTGTCTGACAGTTTTGCTTATGGATAGCTATTCTTGTCGAACGTGTATTGGGATGTGTAATTTTATAAATTATCATAAGTAGGGAATGCAAGAATAGGTTATGTGTGCTAATTCTTTTAAATAATTATAACCAGGGATGACACACAAACACAATAAAAACCCGTTTATGATTCAATTTAATAAAATGAAACGAGAATTTTGGGCAGTGTGTATTTGTCAAAAGTACTCAAATGTTTTACGAAATTGGAACTTATGTCTAAACGTTCTATATTCATAAAAGCTTAATGTCGTTATGTCAACTAATACAATTTATTTAAGGTGTGTCTCTTGTAATTTCGGCCGTTCGACCATCTTCTGGGTAGTGTAGAACTTTATAGAAACGTAGATATGTCGCAAAACACAAATTTCACTCCTTGTGGATTTCGTAGATTGCTTGAACAAAAAACACAATTGTCACAGTCGCGTTCTGAGTACTTTGCAGCCTTGTATATTTCGAATTCTTCAATTGTATTTATGTAGCGTCCCTCCTTGCGTACGTGCATAATTTCCATGTTAGTGTTGTAATTGATTATTGTTTATTATGTGCTGTGCATAACTGGGAGGATTTTTGTTTAGTTGGTAGGTTTTCTTTAAATCTTAGTGGAAGGGACGTCTTGGTTGCCTTATATAAATAGCATATTTACTTTTGTTTGCCTTACTGGAATTTGTGTAATACAATTTCATACAATACCTGTACTTTACGTAGATACTGTTCGCAATCCTGATTATTGTTTCTAATTTTGTTTAGATGACGTATTTCGCCTTTCAATCAGGCATGGTCGAATCACTCAAGATTCATCAAAAATAATATTAGCAATATTTTGAATAGTGCACGTCATAATATCAAATTTAGTTCAACACAATATTCACATCACATTAAAAATGGAGAGCTTTTTTACATACACTTAACCCAGCGCATGGGTTCAAATGTTCATTATGTAGTGCATTGATTTATTAATGTCAGTCTCGCTTACATGTACACGTGTAGCCCTCTGCGCCAGTACTACTAAATGTGATATTATGACGTGCATTATTCAAAATAATGCTAATGCTATTTTATCAATTTTGAGTGATTTGACAATGTATTTATGAAATATATATTAATAACTTGGGCAATTGCTACAGTGACTTTATAGATGCCGGTTTGTTGTTGGGTGTTTAAGTTTTTCAAGGCTTTGGGTTTCACAATCGCTTCGAGTTTGTTGGTGGTTTATAAAGTGACATTCCTTATATATTATTTCTCGAAGTTTTTTTTGTCGCTAAGCGATACCTCCATTAATTCTTCATCATTCATTAATTAATTATTCAAACATCATTTTAAAGCCTATGTCCCCGGCTATTGACAAAAAATACACAAACAGCTTAAAATTCGTGTTTTTCTTACAAAAATTTATTAAAAAACTTTATTGCACTTCATTTGGTTTTTAATGAAAGGCGCCATCTATTAACAATCTGTTTAACTAACATGACAATTGTTAGTTAGATTGTTTACATTGTATGTGCAATTGTAATCTATCACACAAATCAATCTAATTAAACCCATGCAAATAAATAAACGTAAATTACTTAATTAAATCAATGTTTTTATCATTTAATTAGGCCTACCCTAACTTGCGAGATATTCGCACGGGTCAGCTAGTTTAAATTAATTCTTCGTCAAAATTAATGATTCAAACATAATTTTAAAGCTTATGTTCCCCGCTGTTGACGAAAAGTAGACAAACAGCTTAAAATTAATGTTTTCGTTACAAAAATGTATTAAAAAAAACTTTCAAAGGATTCCTAATAAAAGGCGCCATCTATTAACAATCTGTTTAGCTAACTAGACAGCTGTTAGTTAGATGGCTTACATTCTATATGCAAGTGTAATCTATCAAGCAAATCAGTCAAATTAAATCAACTTAAAGCGTTATAAATCGTTATAAACTGTTGTTTATGAACCGACGTGAATGTATAAACTTAACTAACTAAATCAGCGTATTAAATCAGGTAAGTACTCCATGCTGAAATTTTCGCATGGGTCAGCTAGTTATATTATATTTCGCAATCGCATTTTTGATGTGCAATTCAGCTTGTCTCCGTAATCACAAAATATACACTTTACTTTAGGGCAGTTATGGTACGATGATAGAAAGTGTTTGTTTCTGTGTTTAACAATAATCTTGCGACTATAACTAATTGTTAGCAGTTTTAATGTATTTGATAGTTTGCAATTCGAGTTCATAGTCTTCCTTGTTCATAGGAATAGTAAGCAAACTGTTGTAGGTACGAAGCTGTTGTAGGTTGCAGCCTTCTGTTCAAGCGGATGGTGAGAGGTGGAATGAATAGTTTATTGTCGGATCTTGCTAATGTAAAATCAAGAAAGTAGATTTTTTGTACATTTACAATTCTGTAATGAAAGGTAGGTCAGGGTTCATATCATTTAATAGTTCTATGTTATTTGTAAAAGTGCATTCTTTTCCTATTATAAAACATTAATTAATTTTTAGTAAGAATAAAACGGACGAATCTTTATTTTATGACTAGGCCCTACTCGAACTAATTACTTTTAGGTATGAAACACAAATTATAGCGCAATAATTCACAAACAAAGCAATCTAGTTATTCGCCGATATCGTGTTTAAATTATGATTACTTTTACGTTTATAAGGAAGCATTATGTTACTTTTAAACTAGCTAATTACGTTTATACGCTTGAATAAACGAGGTTCCCTTTTCATTGAACATATTTACGACGGTTCGTTGTAAGCGAAAAGAGAAAGAAAACCAGTTCCTTTAACTTTCACAAATAAAATGTCATCTCTGTTTCGGTAGCGTCTAAAGAAAGTAAATCTAAGGGTGCCTTCAGGGAGTAATATAATTAAGGTAAAGTAAGAAGGGAGGTTCAGCTATATGTTCCTTCTGTACCTAATTAAGTGAGGAAATAGCGAGGTTAGACTTGGCTATATAATTTCAAAGAGAATGCATTTATATAGTGCTTGTTGCCTTTGGTTAGATTATCAAAGTACGGTACTGTGTTATAATTAAATTCAAACATCTGATATTACACATTATAAATAAATCAGATGGTTTGTTTTATCAAAAGTTAACATAATTTTAGGTAAGGCCTACATTGAACCAAAACACATTTATTTGCAACTAATTTAGAATCAGGTAATTATTCTTCATTTTTTTAGATTAGGTAAAAGCAAACAAAATGCTTACTGTATTAAAGTCAAACTTCTGGTCTTACATATTATATCGTTTCCAGTTGGTTATATCAAAATTTGTTTGAATTGTTGGTGAAATTACAACGCAAGCCGCAATTCGAATGTTTGGGTTGGTCGTGTTTATTTCGATGGCTGTCTTACTTACATTAGGTATGTATAGGTCACCGCACAATCGCCATTTATCAGAGTATACGTTAATCGGTTTGCATTTGATTTGTCATGGGTCACCGCAGTGTTGGAGAGCGAAACGAGCAGGGGCGGAGCCACTAATATAACATTTACAAAAATTTACATTATAAAATCGTGTATTATCAATAACCCAGTAGTTGGCTCATAAGTTTAAACAGAGCCTGTATCAGTGTGCCTTGCAGCTTACATAATTAAAAAGTCATTAATGTTGAAGTATTCTACTAGACGCTTGCTTTTCTTGATAAAGCATAGAACTGCGCATAGCTCCTGCTTGCTTCATTAAGTGGTGATGCAAATAATGAGTTCCTAGTTGTGCACAGGTACAAACAATACCGGAGTGAGTAGTTTATATATAATTTAATTGAAGCTGGTAACGCGTGCATTGAATAGGATATTCAGTAGTTAATGAAGTGTTCAAGACATAATGAGAGAGGAGATCAATGTGAACACCTATTTTAATGTTGTTGGGAGTCAAAAATTAGTCAAAGATAATAAGACTGATGCAAAACTCATTTGTTAAGTACTATTGTCTGGTACTGAGAATGGTATGCACCCACAACTACTTAAATTATAAATACCATTGTTTGGGGCATTGCCCTTTTCAAAAAGTCTTTAACTATGGAAGAAAGGAGAGTTGACGCAGTGATATAAGATATTCGTGCACCTGCTACAGTAGTTACAACCTACCGTACAATGCATAGGTTGCTATACGCGGCTGTGGAGTTTCCAACTATTAAACACCAGTTAAGAAAACATTAAATAAAGAAATCGACTATTATATTACTATGTGGGCTAAGACCGTGACACACTGTAAACATTTTATAAAAAGCGGAGGTATTCCGACAAGTTTATCAATATATGTAACGGAATGTGTATTTCACCATTTGGTTGTTTTTATAAAATAACTCATATCTATAGAACGGTTTCACTGATTAAGTTCAAACTTGGCATGAAGTTTAATCTAACAATGGTCTACCTCAAGAAAAATAATCGATTCCACACAATAAAAGTTTCAAAATGGCGGCTGTTTGAAAATTTAAACATAAATTACTCAAAAACCGTACATTTTAACAAAAAATCTCAAGACACCTTTTTTTATTCCTTATCGGGTCGTATAACTGTCAAAACAATCGGATGAAGAATAACATCTAAGTTAAAGATGATGACAGTCATATTTATACATACAATATGGCTGGGTTACTGTTATAGTATAGATTGAACAAACCAATTATTACACATAACTTAACTACTATTATCCTTCATCCGATTGTTTTAACAGTTACACCATCAGATATGGAATCAAAAGGGCTCAAAAGGGCTATAAAAAAGATATTTTGACATTTTTTGTTTAAATGTACTGTTTTTGAGTAATTTAGGTTTGGAATTTTCAAACAACTGCCATTTTAAAACGCAAGATTGGATATAATCGCTTATTTTTCTCTGGATATGAATTATTTTGTAAAAAAATTGTGTCTATCTGGAAAACGAAGCATTTCCGAACCAATATCTATAAGTACTTTTTTTTATTTTCACTAGTAGAAGACGTCCTGAAAGTTTCTCCGTTTTTCGGTGAGACAGCCTGTATTTTTTTAGAAGAACTTATTCTGTAATTAATTGATTTAACGTTACTTCTCTAAATAAATGACTAAAAATATTCTTGATAATTCATTTAACTAAATTTAGATCGTACGATGTCATTGTCAGTTTCTAGAAATAATCGGACGGGTATTCAAATATTGGCAATGCATTGCTCAACAAACTAAACCTATACCAACTCGCCCCAATAAAGTTCTTACTAAATTAAAACTTATAATCAAAAATAGCGTTGAAAGAACAAATAATTCGATCATGTTTCTGAACCGCTGACGTGAGTTGAGCGAATTTCCAAAATTAAGTTTGTGTTTTAGTTTTTCAGCCAACTATTGGGAAATTGGTCTACTAACGAAGACGTTGAATAGCTGCTTCTCGCAGCGGAAAAGTTTCGATGCTTCTGTTTATGGACTGCTTTGCCATGTAATCCATCATTGCGCTTTGCAACAAGCAGCTCCGCATGCTGTCGTGCATGTACTAAATATAGTTTTTAATAGATTTTTAGGGGGGGGAGGATGTGTTCTCTATCTACAAAGGCTCCTGTAAAAGTATACACTCTTCAATTGCCCGTAGCTTGCATCTTGTGTACACTGATTCTAGTTGTATATATATATCTATATTTTAACCGTAGTTTTAATAAAATTATCTTAAATACATTATTTTGAGATACAAAATTAAATTTAGTGTATTTTTTGTTCATTTTCTTACAAGTTTTCACCTACAGCTTTGATCCGATTGTATAATAAAACTCCCCGAGTGAGCGAGTGTTATTATTTAACTTTACAATCGCATACATTTTTTGGGATTTCAATTGCACGTTACTGAATAAAAAATTCTGCCACGTTTGTTTCTTCAACTGTGTGCTACAATGGCAAAGTGTTTTAAATTTACTTATTTACAAGGTTCGGAATCTCTGCAAACTCAATAGACAACTACTGTGGTATTTTTACTACCGCAATCGCGTAAAACTGTGGAACTACTGCTGAAGAGGAAGAAGTAATCCTGCACTTGTATAACATAATTGTTTTTACAACCCGCTCTAGAGTATAACATTTACCTGCAATTGCATCGCCATACTAGCACTTTTATAGTATTTTTCGTCAAGTTTAATTTGATTAAGTCATTATAAATACAGGGTGAATCACGAAGATATGCAGAAACTTCGGGAACTCATTCTACATGTAAAAGTTAAGAAAAAAAGGTATATATATAAACATAGGTCCGAAAACGCTTCGTTTTCCAGATATCCGCCATTTTGTTTTTATTTACAAAATAATTCATAATAGAGAGAAATGTTTAACTTATTGAGTTCAAACTTGCCATGAAGTGTAACCTAGCAATGATATATCTCAAGAAAAATAAGCGATTATATCAAATCATGCGTTTCAAAATGAAAACCCCGTACATTTTAACAAAAATGTAACCTTTTTTGTAGCCCTTTTGATTTCTTATCAGATGGTGTAACTATCAAAAGTTATGTGTAATAATTGGTTTGGTCAACCCTGCATTCTATACTAACACCTTAAACACAACAATATTGTACGTACATATGTTGTTATTATCTTTAACTTAGCTATTATCCTTCATCCGATCGTTTTGACAGTTACACCATCCGACAAGGAATGAAGAGGGCTGATATGAATTATTTTGTAAAAAAATGACTGATATCTCGAAAACGAAGCGTTTTTGGACGTATGTTTATACAACTTTTTTTCTTTACTTTTACATGTAGAATGAGCTCCAGAATTTCTGCATATCTTCGTGAATCACCCAGTATCTGTCTAATTGTGTTATCATTAATTTTATAATACGCTTAAGTTAGAAGTTAACAAAATATTTGTAATATTTAATTTATTTACTTTGGCTCAGTAGGTGGTCAGGTCATGAATAATCGAAATCAGAATCTTTTGGATCCCCTCTGGGACCTATTCATTACGACCCAAGGTACAACGTGCTTAACTATAGGGAGGTTAGTTGTTAGAGGAGCGTCGCGCCATTTCAATAGGCTACTGCTTTAGCTCTCACGTTCGAATTCATTTGTCGATATTGTCTTTGTTTCGTTTGTCATTGCTATGAACAGAAATACATAATATTACGCAAAAAAATAATACAAAATGAGTTTATGTAGATAACTTTTGTTTTGCCTCAGTGCATTGTTAGTTTTGTGTTACTATTTGTAAAACCATATAAAATTGAATCAAAATAGACAAATATTAAAAATGTCAGTTACAGCCAAAGTGAAACATAATCAAAGTCTAGCCTTAAGCGATTGCCATTGTATTTATTCCGAGGTGTTGTTTCCTATTGATTATAAAGCCTCCAGCTTGTCTTGCTCTTTAAACGAGGTTGATTCCCTTAGGGGTTCAATTGTTCCTGTCGTAAAGAAAAGAATCTATCGCCACAAACAATGATGTTTGTACAATGAAAAACTGATGTCATTCTAATTAGAAACAACAGCCCTTCACACAGAAATCGTTTAGTAGAAAATTCGTACATAGTACAACACGAATTATGTACTTCAAGTAGAACGTGCATCAACACCATAAGAACGATGAGTATAAATATTTCGTTTTAATTAGCCACCACATATTGAAAGAAAGGTGGCCACACTCAGTCTGAACAATTTTAATAAAGGGATTAGTATTCAAACTAGGGCAAACAACATTTTGTAATTTCCTTTCAATAATAATGCTGTAGGATTAACAATTAAATCTAAAAGCTAATAATATTACTATTAAATGTTTAAAGCAGTATATTTAATGCTCACTATAAAAATGGAGTCTTAATAAATGTTAAAAGAACCTGCACGCAATGACACAAATATTAGCAAACAAATTAATTACAAATAAATACAAAATCAGACATTAATGGAAATGCTACTGAAAAACATACTACATTCTATTTTGCAGGTGTCCCGTTTAAACCGCTGATTACTGTAACACTGCAAATCTTATCAGCTGAGAGCAGTATTTAAATGGTCCAATAACATTTTCTTAATATCTTAACATCTTTACTATTTGTAAATTTAAGTATTTTAACTACAAACTTGTGGCTATATGCCTCAGATTATCATTATTATTATTATTATTATTATACATAGCCAGAAATCTCACAATTTTCTAGTAATTTCACGTATTAGTTAAAGTTATTATAATATATGGATTATAAACAATCGAAGGAATGTAATTTGTTTTCTCAAATTCGGAGAAATAGATAAAATATAAAAGTTGTGATACGTCCACACTCTATTCATAGATCTACCAATCAGTTCACATTTCGTGTTCATAGGATACTGTGTTATAAAAAGAAAACTTCTTTAGGCCTATATTTATAAATATAATCGAAATCTACTCGTGAGAACTTTTTGGATTTTAAGATTATTGGGGAAAGGTGACGACCTCTTGCGACATCCCTGCACGTGGATTTGAACCAGGTACTTTATGGTATTTTACGTTTTGGTCGATTTTGGGGGGACCATACTGGCTATAAGGTCGTGTAAAAAACAAAACGAACAGAATAATCTCCTAATTTATTTTTTAGATAAAAATAAAAAAAAATGTAATTCTAGTAAAAAAAATCTTTAAAAAATTATTGCTACTTCCTGAAAAAAACGTGCTTTCGGTTGTTGGATTTTGTGGGCTAGCAAACTTGTTCGAGGGACTTTATTAGAGTGTGAATACGATTATATATATACAAAATAAGTTCTGGGGACCATGATCGGTACTCACTGACCCCTCTTAAGAGTAATTGCAATAGCCCATCTATCGTATGGAAAGATTACATTTCTGTATTCCACATAATTAAGAAATGTTCCATAGTCAGGTAACGCTTATAAATGTACGTGCACGGAAAGGCATAAAAACAATTCCAGAAATATTTATATAGGTACTGTATATATATAATTTTTATTGATATATAAATCTTGTTCTTTCGACCATGTTCTGGTGTTCATTGACTACTTCCGACATTAGGTCTCACTGCAAGATTCACTGCAATAGCGGTAATAATAATTCCTTCTTTAAGTGAAAACGAAAACAATTCTGTTGTTGATATACGGGTGTGGTAGTAGAGTTACGACTTTGTTTAATATTTTCAATTGTCTTTGTTCATATTAGGTAGATTACGTTATAACTTTTACCAACACTATTAATTCGGTATAGTTGTTGTACTTTGATATAATTAGGCCTAGTTTTTCATTCTTTGTAACGACTTTTGTAACTATACAAAAATTTTACGATGAAACTTTCCTTCTGAATGACCTGACTTGTTACTTATTGATTTAGACTGTACTGTGAACAGACTGTACCCCCTATACTGTAAATTACATGTCAGGGAGCTGTGAACGTTATATGTAGCTTCACGTCCGTCTTTTAGTACACTTGTGGTTAACAAAATGTGGCACAACAGCAATCAATGCACTTCGTTAAGGATACAATTTACCTTTATTACCAGAAACTTTAAAAAGCTCGACGGAACCCAGTGTAATATATTAAACTGGGGGCTTTACCCCTGCTCGTTTCGCTCCCTACCCCCTCGGCGGCTCGTCGCGAAGCAATAATAGACTAACTTGCTCGGACGGGTTCGTTAGCAAAAAATCCAAAAACGGAAGTAAATTTTGACTGGAAGTAAACCTTTGTTTAGATTTTTCGTACAAAATTCTTTGTTTAGTATTCTTCGATTCTTCTCGGGATACTCGTGTTGCAATGTTTTCCGTACTATGAACAACACGGATATGAGAAGTTTTATAATTACATAATCTCAGCGTATATTTCTAGTTTTTCATTAAAGCTAGAGTTTGTGTTGTTTATTAAAACTATATTAATTTCTGTTTCAGACTTATTAAAACAAAACTGAGCAAAGTGTGGCTACACCCGCGAGATGTGTTTAATGCCCCCTTATTGTAAGTTTTCTAATGTTTGCATTTTGTGTTACATTTATTCTAGCATTTAACCTAAAAATAATACTTGGAAAAAATAAGAACACTGCCATACGGGTGTTTCTTATGTATTATGGTGGTTAAGGGGATTCACAACAATTATAATAGGAGCACGTTTTTTTAACAGGAAGTAACCATTTTTCGAGATTTTTTGTACTAGAATAAAACCTTTTGGGGGGTTTTCTACAAAATTAAATAAAGTAGATTATTCTGTACATTTTGTATTTTTATACGACCTTGACCGTCAGGTTCCCCCGAAATCGGTCAAAACTTTAAATACCATAAAAGTACGCCTGTATGTACCATAGAAAGCGAGTTAAGCGAGTGTTTCCACTGCGAGCGGATCGAAGCAGCACGTTAGCGGTGGCTGGAGACTGCAAACAAATTATACTAATATGTTTCGTACAAGAAGACAGCTATTCAGCGCCTTCGTGAGAAGACAAATTTCCCATATAGTCGGTTGAAACCATAATACATATAATACATACATAATACATAATATACATAATATATACATAATAATATACATAATATAATACAAACATATAATACATACATATAATCTTAATTTTTGAAATTCACTCAACTCACGTCAGCGGTTCAGTTGCGTGTTCGAATTATTATACTGTTTACAATAATTAATAGTTAAAATAAGGAGGTCTGTAGGGGTTTTGTACATGTAAGTTTTATTTTAATAGTACTATTTTGTCACTATTGTGTAAATAGATACTTTTTTTATGGAGGTAAAACTTTGGGGAACCTGACCATACAGGTCCTGTGTTAAAAATCATCATGACGTAGAAGCTCATAAAGGTGTTTGTCGGCGTTACTCTACGACCGTAGTAAAATCCTTGTGTTAAACTTCCTCCATTACTCTTATCTTAATATCGTTGATCTTTATACGAATGCAACATTGCGCAAGCGCTGTACTATTCAGTAACAGTGGACCGTATCAACCATAATGAGTTAATAAAAAGCATATAAAATAACACCTAAATTTCTTCTGAGAGTTTTATCCGTTTGAAATCAGGTTAAAAACTAACAAAATAAATTCGGACACATCAATAATTCCGTCGATTATAAAGTCATATTTCCACTGAAACGAAAGATTTAAACAACTACAATCGTAAACTGTTTCTTTTTTTAAATTACGAAGGGGTTGCGAAACTTTTACATCACTGTGTATAACACTACAATAACACAATTATATTAGACCACCTACCTTTCCTACCTAATGTCAGCGGACATGTTTTTATTAAATGTATTTTTTTCAATTTTGACAAAAATGTTATCTAAATGGAGTACGTACACTGTAGAGTGTAATCAATAAGTTTTGTGACAGTGATATATATAAATTACTCTAGTACATATTATTATTTTTCGAACTTATTTCGTGTACTTTTTCACAGGGTAACAAATTCAAACTGACACTAGTTTAAACTAATACATTTTCATCGCACTGAAATTTTGCGGGAATTACCACGAAATGAGTTCTTCCTTTTAAAGTACTTGTCTGTCTAAATTCAGGGAAGATAAAGTATATTTACTGTTAACAAGGGTGTAAATCAACTCTAGACATATTGCGGAGAAGGTTATGCGATAACCTCGCTAGAGCGTGCTCAGCTGTGTGGGAGGAGGTGGGGTGATAAATATTGTATCAATACTTATTTACTTTCTTTTCCTTGTAAGATACAATATCCCATCTACTGATAAACATTCAAGTTTTTTTTTTTTTTTTTAATTCAGGCGTCAAAAGATTACATACTATAAAGTCTGACACATAGTGTTAATCAGCTGTTTTATTTTCTAATTAATCATCAGGTTTGAATATTATCCTAAAACTTCTAAATTGATTAAACTTATTTAAACTCTTTTGATCGGTTATACACTCTTGCCGAGACTTTAGGTCATACATTTATGGTTAATTCTACAGAGGTTATTAACTATTTTATATGCTGTACATGTATTAAAATTATTGAATTTTAAAACACGAACTAACTGTTGTTTAGATACAATTAATTAATTATTAATAAAACTCATTTAAATTTCGATTGCTTGAGTATAAAGGCTTCCGCACACCAAATGCTGTACTATACAATATATTATAGTGCTATCATTGCATATCGTTATCGCACCAGCGATGCAAACCAAAAGCTATAATATATATTTAATTTGCTATCATTTATCTAAATACAAATGTAAATGATAGTTTGTTAAAAATCTAAAATCTCAGAAAATTTTTCACCGATTGCTTTGAAATTTTGACACAACATTGCATTCGAATCCACGAGTGATTTATATACTTTTTGAAAAAACAACGAATTCTGTTGGATATACAAATTACACAAACTAAATTAATTATTTTACGGCAATGGGAGTGCCATAATAAATAATAATGAGTGCTTAGTGTTGGTATAGTAATCAGCTGTTGGCTCTAATATTTTCGTTAACAGCTGATTTCAAACTTTGAAACAATTACATGTATTTATAACTTTTAGGTTAGGTGTACATAAACAATGTCATCTGTTGAACGTAAAAATATAACACACCATACTAAATATTTAACGGCAATGGGAGTGCCATAGTAAATAATAATTAAATATGTTTATAGTAGACACATTAATCACCTATTTGATATATTATTTTCATTAACAGCCGATTTCAAAATTTTAAACAATTATTTGTATTTCTAACTTTTTTGGGTTTGTGTTTAAGTATAGACATGACCCTTGCTGGTTCTATTATCCTTTATTAAAACTGCTGTTATAAAATATATGAAGTAATTAGATTTAGACCTTTAACATTATTTACTCTCTTAGCGTTGGAGTTATTATTATAAGGTACACCTTTACTGTAAAGAAAACGTATGTGTGTAGAAGGTTCCAACGAGGTTGGCGTGCGGAGAACGCAGGGGTATCCCCTAGTCTATATAAATACAAATTTTAATGTTCGTTTGTTCAAAATCTTAAATTTCCGAAAGTTCTTCACCGATTGCTTTAAATTTTGACACAAAGTTTCATTTGGATTCGCGCGTGTTTTATATACTTTTTGAAAAACAACGCCATACTAGACGTAAAACACAAGCTATACTAAACATTTTATGGCAATGGAAGTGCCATGCTAAATAATAAATAAATATGTTTATTGTTGAGGCAGTAATCAGCTGTTAACTATAATACCTCCATTAACGGCAGATTTTAAACTTTGAAGCAACTATTTGAATTTCAAACTATTATATGTTAGGTTTTTATTAAAACATATTATAAACCTGAGCCTTTCTGGTTCTTTTTAACCTTTATTATAAATGCTGTTGCTTCCCATTTTAGCTTTGAGGTTATTATTATTCCTACACCTTTATTATGAAGAAAACATAACATAATTATGTGTATAACGGAGTTTTAACGGAGTTGGCGTGAGGAGCAAGCAGGGGATCTCCCCTAGTATGTTATAGAAGTTAATTAATTCCATAGGCCTATGTTTTATCTTGCAAAATGTTTTAATATTTATTTTTCGCAGGATTTATGTTTTTTGAAATAAATAACATAATGTACAGCTTTGTATTTCACTGGCATTGATTGCCCTTTGAAACAAAATCACTGATAGCTTACCACTTTAATTTAAATTCTTCTCTGTCACTTCCCAATGCTTGTTTTTTTCAGTTTAGGTTTTTGTAGTCAGAACTACATGTTAACCACAAACAAGGATGACTCTTTAGCTTTTCTATTAAAATTTACATTTTCCTTCTTGATGAAAACTCTGATGCAATACAAATACAATAAAACCAAGCTAATAAGTTGGATGGGATAAAATAAAACCCATGTACGCATGCGTCAACTAAGCTATAATCAGTATGTGGTGCAACGTTTTCTGAATGATGCATAGCCGTTGATGTATACTATAGCTTTATATATCGATGTAAAGTATAGCATTCGGTGTCTTAAGGGATTAAAACTGTATAACTACCCTTAAAAATAAATAATTACTAGTACTCTTTCTGTGAAGCTAGAAATGTAGTACATATTATTAATCAGTTACATTTAGGGTGAACAAAACAATTGCATTTAAATTATTTGCGTTTTGTCTAATTTGTTTCTTTGTGTGTTAGTATATAGGGGGTAATCTCTTGAACTACTGAACCGATTGAAAAAATAGTTTTACTAATAAAAAGCTACACTATCTAAGTAACATAGTCTATAATTCATTTTGATAAAAACAGTATTTTATTTCAATATTTCTAGATTTAGTCAGACAAAATTCTTAGGTTAGGCCTAGACTAATGAACCAACACGTATTTCTTGAATGTATTTATTTATTTTATTTTATTTTACCGTCACATTACATTTTATATTATAGCTATAGCTATAAAAACAGGTAACATTGTCAACAAAACATAGAAAATATAAAAACAGATAATATTTTAGTGCCTTAAAGCTAATTTATACTAACCTAATTACAAATTTAAAACATCACATTATCATTTAAAAATTCATTTACATTATAGTAAGCTTTCTCTATCAAAAACTCTTTTACACATTTAAAAAAAAAACAAAAATTTTTAATTTCCTTAATATGCAGAGGAAGCTTATTGAACATTTTTTTGCCCATATATTCACTAGTTCTTTCATATATATTAAGGCGATGTTTAGGTAGTTGGAAGTTTATTTTGTTCCTAGTCCCATATTGATGAACATTTTGTTCATCCAACAAAACATCATAATTGGCTTTAATAAATAATAAGCATTTCAAAATATACAAAGATGGAAGTGTCAACAGTCTCCTTTCCTTAAAAATTGTTTTGCATGAACTAGTTTACATTTATATTCATTACCATAGCAACCTATTGAATGAAATAACAGATAAAACAGCTGTTTGTTCTAATATTTCCTTTAACAGCTGATTTCAAACTTTGAAGCAATTATTTGTATTTCTAACTTTTAGGTTAGGTTTTTGTTAAAGTGTAGACCCAAGCCTTGTTGGTTCTTTTAACCTTTATTATAACTGCTTATATAAAATATATGAAACAATTTGATTTGAACATTTAACATTATTTACCATCTTAGCTTTGGGTTTATTATTAATCCTACACGTTTATTTTAAAGAAAACATTACATGATTATGTGTATAGGAGGTACCAATGTTGTTGGATTGCGGAGCACGCACTGTTTTCCCCTAGTCTTTTATATTTTAGGTGAAATTTACTCATAGACGGGAAATGCATTTCGAAACCTGCATTTTTAATTTTGAACGTTCGTTGGGGAGTTATGAGTAACATACAGGCTGAAAAGAGATTTCTAGTACTTAGTGGCGTAAGCTGATCATTTATTTAGGCATACATGCTAAATATATCGGTACCATGAATTTTTGAAAAAGAAAACTCGGATGTGAAATCGTTTTTTGAATTGCTTGTAATGCTTCCATATTTGCGAGCGAAGCCGTGGGTATCTGCTAGTTTAAGATACATTCAACATTCCTGTAAATATCCTGTGCATTGTACTCTGTCAAAATATTTTAAATTTTGGTTGGAAAATTATGTTTTAACCTTATTTTTATGGTTTTAAAGTGTTATAATAATTAACTAAAAAAATCCAGATGTGCTTAAGATCATATGGGAGAAGTGTAAACTTCTATGGCGATATTCTGATATTCTGATTTACACTTCAAAAGTATACACAATATTGAATAAAAACACAATTTATGAAATGAGGAAGCACAATGTCCATTTCAGAGGTATTACCAATTAAACTATTTTAACACAAGTTACAAAATGAGGAAGAACAAAGTCCATTTCAGAGGTATTGCCAAGTAAACTACCGGTATTTTAAAACAAGTTACAAAATGAGGAAGAACAAAGTCCATTTCAGAGGTATTACCAAGTAAACACACATGTGTACTACATATAGTAGAGGTCGACGCGTGACGGAAAAAGCATGACGGTAAAATCCGAATCACCGCCCGCAATTTTTAGACGAGTTGCGCCTATAGAAGTTTACACTTCAAAAGTTAAAAAAAATCTGAATACTATAAATATGCTTTGAATACTATATGTTAAATATTAACACTTTATTAAAATCTGTTTAACTATTTGACCAATCGTTTTGATCTTGTTGTCTATTTGTTGATATTGATATAAATAAAACGATTTTGTATGGTTGTTAGTGAAATTCAATGGGAAAGATGATCTATTACGCTCTTATGGTTAGTCCATAAAGTCGTGAGTTATTGCGAATTAGCACCGATCTTTGTCACCAGAACGCGTTTTGGGGTGTCATTAAAATTATATATGTGTTTGCAATCTAACGGCCGTATTTTAAGTAAATTTTTCCCCGCATTTGGTACACACGCTGGCTTTCTATGTTGCTCGGGCGAGTTCGTTAGCCAACAAATCCAAGAACCGGAAGCACTTTTTTTTAACAAAAGCAAAATTTTTTCAGATTTTTCTTACCAGAATGAAAATTTGTTTTGGGGTTTGACTTAAAAAATAAATATAGGAGATCATTCTGCACATTTAGTTTTTTACACGATCTTCCCACAAAATCGAGCAAAACCTGAGTGTCCCTAGGCAGCATTTCAGCGGGGGCTGGAAGCTGAGATTCAAACAACTATAGTTCATGCAAGCAGCTATTCAGCACCTACGTGAATATACCAATTTCCCAAATAGTTGGTAGGAACCCTGCAACATATAAACCTAATTTTGTAAATTCGCTCAACTCACGTCAACGGTTCAGCAGCGTGTTCAAATTATTTATAACTAGCTGACCCGTGCGAATATTTCGCAAGTTCGGAGTAGGCCTACATTTACCTCATTTAACACGTTGATTTAATTCAGTTAATTAAGTTTATTTATTTACATTGGTTTATAAATAACAGTTTCCCTATACAATCTTACAGTGTAAACAATCTAACTAACAGCTGTCATGCTAGTTAAACAGATGGTTAGTAGATGGCGCCTTTCATTAGGAACATACAGAGTATAATATAAAAGTTTTTTAAATCAATTTTTGTTATTAAAACATGAATTTTAAGCTGTTTGTCTATTTTTCCCGTGTAGTGGTTAAGGAAAGCTTTAAAATGATGCCTCATTCATGTAATTTGATGATGTATTAAGGAAGTTATGGCGTACCGACAAAAAAATAGTCTTGAGAAATAATATATGCGATTAAACTTGCCTTATAATTCTAATGTATTTTTAAATTCAGTCATTAATAATCAAACTACGCCGGCACATACTTTACTTTAGAAATTATTTTTCAAGTTCATTTAAAGCTTTTATAAAGCTGAAAGATTTTACAGCTAAGCAGATTAGTCAATTTATAGAGCAGTTGTTAACATCCAAGAAGGGTTTACTTTGGTTAAAGTTTTTACACGCTAAAGCTTTTACAGTTTGATATTAAGGTATGAGAAAATTTGTAAAACGCAACATAACCCCTTTGTATGATGGAAGTTTGGGTTTCTAATTAAAACAATGAAAGAGATAAAACATGAATGAAAGTAGAAGGCATCCAAGCTGTTAAGACTTTACCTAGCAAGAAGTGGAAAGATTCAGATATTATTTTAAGTGACTCCACGTCTCGTCCCAGTTAATCAGCTGAAGAATATTCTTTCGACAATACTATATTGCACTAGTGGACCCGGCAGTGCTTCGCTATTGCTTGATTTACTTTTATCCCATTTCAGTCCTTTGACTTAAAGTAATCGAACTGCAAATGTTTTTTATATCAATTAAGAATAATATAACATAATTTTAGATTTATAGTTTGTAGGACTTTAGTGCGAATTTATTTTTATTGTATAGAGGTATCTACCCCATTTAAATCTTTTTGTTTGTAGTGACGATAATCTCTAAAAAAATCCTGGTACTAATAATGTGTTAATGGTGAAATTTTAGTGAAATTAGTTAAGTAGTTTTTGAGAATGTAGAAAAAAGTAAGTGAATTATTATTTAATTTTAAGGGTAGATATTCCATTTCCTCCTATTGACTTAAGTAATCAAATTGCAAATAGTTTTGTAAATCCCTTAAAAGTAATATTAATAATTTTAGCTTTACAGCTTGTAGGAAGTTAGTTGTTGTTGTATAGGGGTTAGTAACCCCATTTCAACCACTTCCAATTGTAAATCTAAACCATCCAGGGACTCATTCAAACACACACAAACAATTTCAATAAAATTGGTCCAGCCGTTTAGGAGGAGTAATATCAGTGATATACACACGTATAGAAGAATAATTATATAAAGGATTAGGGGAAACCCCTGCTTACTCCGGACTCCAACCTCATTGGAATCTTCTATACACATTATCATGTAATGTTTTCTTTATATTAAAGGTGTAGGATTAATAATAACCCCACAGCTGAGATGGTAAATAATGTTAAATGTTCAAATCAAATTATTTCGTACATTTTATAACAGCAGTTATAATAAAGGTTAAAAGAACCAGCAAGACTCAGGTCTACACCTTAATAAAAACCTAACCTAAAAGTTAGAAATACAAATAATTGCTTCACAGTTTGAAATTAGCTTTTAATGGAAATATTAGAGCAGGCAGCTGTTTTATCTGTTATTACATTCAATTGGTTGCTATGGTAATGAATGTAAATAATACATTCAAGAAATACGTGTTGGTTCATGTGTCCAGGCATAACCTAAGAATTTTGTCAGACTAAATTAACAAATATTGAAATAAAAAATGTTTTTATCGAAATGAATTATAGCCTATGTTACTCAGGGATAGTGTAGCTTTTTATTAGTAAAACTATTTTATCAATCGATTCAGTAGTTCCAGAGATTGCCCCCTACATACAAACAAAGAAATTTTACCGCTTTATAATGTTATTATAGAAGAGCCATCTATATTTATTCAAGAAATAATTCGTTGTTTTTCGTAAACAAATAAGTTAAAAAAATTTTCGTAAACAAATACGTTAAAAATTTGTTTTACCCACATGAAAAACATAAAGCTGATAAGAAGTAAGAACACATGTTTTACTGATGAAAAGTCAGCCGGTTTGATTTAAAAATGTAATTATTTAAATTATTAACTGGACAGCTGTTTTCCTTCATTCAAATAGGCCTACTAGAAAAAATGGCTGATTTCACTTATTACTGATTGATATAACTATTATTGCATTAAATATTTTGTAATTTATTTTTCAGGTGGCTGTTTTTTGAATCTATCTTAAAATTTTCTGAGATACAGATCAATTTTCAAAGCTTTCTATTGACTAAGATTGCAGTTGTTTCTCTATATTGTTGTTAGTTATAAAAGGTATTGTTACATTGTGCTTCTTAAATACGTTTATATATATATAAAATGCATTGTTTTGTTGTCTCGCCCCATGTCAATGTACAAAACTACCCACAAAGTATTAAACTAAATCTACGTTACATTTACACTTTGTGGTCTCTGTTTAAACCCCCGGCTATTCTCAGTACTAATTTATTCAAGCTTAGAACATTATTTTAAAACATAGAAGCAGTCAACGTTTTTACAAAATTCTACTTTTATTGCTGTAATTTTTCAGAACGCGGAATGAAATCAAATTACTACGGATTCTCTGAATATCAAATAAAGTGTTCCACGTAGGTGGACCTGTAACCTTTTCCCAACAATTACATTTCCACAATGTTGACATATATGTAGGTCAATGTTAGCAGAAATTATTTTACTATTTATCCCAAGCGTAAAGTGTTAGTTTAAATTTCAAATTGATTTCATCAAATTAACCCTATCGAAAATAGCGGCTAGCCAAAGTTGAAAACAAAGTTGCTAATAACACATTTTATCAAAGATGGGCGGATACGAGCAAACATTTTAAAGTAATCATAAAGTAGTTTGATGTTATCCATACACTAGGTACACTAAAGAAATACTCACTAATAGTTTTCATTATTAGACAAAAATAACATTCCATTGATGATTCGTGGGAATCATTGTAGGTATTTCAATAAGCAATTTCAATGTTCCAGATGGACCAAAAGTAATCTGATTTCTAAATAGTGATGTTCAGCATGCATAACATATACAACATTTCCTGCTATAAGGGTAGATGCAGTATTCCACTTCATACATAATGCATTGCCTTATCCCCTATGCTTTCCCTTTGTTTTGATTTCCTATCTCAAACGGGATGGTTTTCTATAAAGACAAATATACAAAAACTGGTTAACTTTATGTTCAACCTATACTACTGTGTGGGTCGTTGTTTAGAGACAATGTTATGGAAACGCATTTCCTTACTGCTGCTGAGATATTTTAAAATAATAGTCTTAAGTAAATAATGTTGACAGATATGTTGATTTGATTGTAAATGGATTTTATAATAGGTGCAATAAAACAATAAAGTGAATGATTTAGTAAAAATGTATGGCTAAATAATAATGAAAAAAGGAAGAAAGCAGTCGTGGGCTGCCGACAGAAGTGTAAACTGTCATAATATAAAAATCGTTAATTATATTGGTGTACATGCAATCTGAAATTTGATCTTTATCTTTATCTTGTTCCATTTAAAATTGAAATCTAAAATATAACATAATTTGAGGTTAGGCCTATACTGAACCAACACACGTTTCTTTAATGCATTCATCACCATAGATAGCAAGCAAGTTAGCAAATTTAGACATTTACAAAAAATTGAGGAAGCACAATGTCCATTTTAGAGGTACCACCAAGCACATTACTAACACAACTTACACAATGTTTAAGTGTGATGCCCATTTCAGAGGTATTACCAAGTAAACTATTTTAACACAACTTACAAAATAATTAAGCACAATGTACATTTCATAGGTGCGTGTGGTGGCTAAATTAACCCATACATAATTGTTTTCTTATTTTGTTTGTGTGATACAGCCTTAAACTACACGCATCTAAATAAATACAATGGATACGGTACGGTAAGGTATTTTGTGCGAAATTTCATTTGAATACCCACGCAAAAGTGCCGTACGGGCCATAAGAAGTTTTCATTTCAAAAAATATAGCACTCGTAGGAGGAAGAAGTGAAAACTGTCATGAATATAAATCGGTGGTTATATTGGTTTAATCCGAGATTTAATCAACATAATTTTAGGTTAGGCCTATACTGAACCAACGCACGTTTCTTTAATGAATTTACATTCATTGCCATAGCAACCAAGTTAGCAAATTTAGACATTTTGAAATAATGAACAATCATATTGTCATTAAATAACTAATGAGCTTGACTTGTGAGAAAGTAACTTAGATAAAATAAAACCTGAACACAAAATCTCACAATAAATACGTTTACTAAACGTATTTATTGTGAGATTTTGTGTTCAGGTTTTATTTTATCTAATCATATTGTCATTTTGTGTACATATTTTCAGCCTGAAATTTCGATAATATTTCGAATAAACCCTAAATCTGAAATATAAGTAAATTTGCATGTTTATGTTTGAATTGCAACATTTAAGGTTTTTTGCAAACTAAAACACAATTTAAACAATGCATAGTATACACACATTAAACTTTTGACATAGTCAATTTAACTTTACTTATATACACATACAGAGCACTAATGTTACAATCTTACAATAATACAAATTATTTTCAAAAAACTTTATGTGTATACAATATTATACAATGTACAACCTTCCACGAGGACTGAGTTCAACAAGTCATACTTATAGATACAGATATACTGCTCTTACAGCATGTTGGTGACGTGAAATCATAAGATTGTACCCATCCAAAAATTGCCCAAAGTCCCTAAAGAAGTTTTTACTTCTAAAACGTTTCTCTAGTCATAAAAAAAACTCGGAAAATTACTAAATTTCACCGCTTTACTACGAAGTAATAGTTTGTATTCTTTCTTTCCTTTGGTTAATACTGTACGCTATGTTCAGATTATTTGCACGCTCTTTGCTGCGATCAACTCTTAAAACAATGCAATCACTACATCGACCGCAATAGTTAAAACACAACTTCCAGTAAGGTTGAAAAGTTAATAGAATAATAGTAGAATTGGATAATGTTGTAATGAAAACGTACGCGGCTTACGTAAGTACATAAACAATTACATTTAAAAAGAAATCACATTACCAATATTGAAGTAAATGTACTTCTATAAGAGCACCACGTATAACAAATTTGTATTCATGTTTTTATAGCAGAGTATATAGTTTTCTTGTTGATGGGTGTGAATCGGATTTTACCGTCACTCTCTATTAAACGACCGTCACGCATCACGTCACGCTCTAATGTGAAAAGCTCTATTCCGTCAGTTTGAAAAAAAATTTGGTCTTGCCGAGATTCGAACCAGCAGAGTCCATCCTCATAGACTAGCCGTTTAGGCTACAATCCCATTTCTAATTTAGTATATTTGAGTTGGGTATATAAGCGTAACAGATTGTCCTACATCATAGGCTTAATCTGTTTCCCGTGTGGTCTTAAGCACACAATTAAATTTTTTTTTATATATAATTCTTCTGTACGTGTGTATGTCACTGAACTCCTCCTAAACGGCTGGACCAATGTTGATGTAATTTTGTGTGTGTTTGAGTGGGTCCCTGGATGGTTTAGATTCACAATTGGAAGGGGATGAAATTGGGTTGATATCCATATGCAATAAATATAAATTAAACTAACTTCGTACAAGATATAAAGCTAAAATAATGTAATATTACTTTTAAGGGATGTACTAAACTATTTGAAATTTGGTTACTTAAGTCAAAAGGATAACATAGAATAACTACCCTTAAAATTATATAATAATGCACTTACTTTATCTATATTCTCAAAAAACTATTCAACTAATTTTACACATATTAGTACCAGGATTTTTGTAGAGAATATCGTCGCTACAAACAAAAAGATTTAAATGGGGTAGCTACCCCTATACAACAAAAATAAATTGCAAAATATTCTTACAAACTGTAAAACTAAAATTATTTAATATTATTCTTAATTGTTACAAAAAACTCCTTTGAAATTCGATTAATAATCCAAAGGGATGAAGTGCGATAACCACCCTTAAAATTAAATCAAGTAATAGCGAAGCATTGCCGGGTCCAGTTTACTCTTATACTAATAGCTGTGCCAATGAACAACTAGATTTAGTTGCAAGTAGGTTTGTAAATTATGTTAATAAACCTGGATTAATATCCAAGAGGATACCTAAATGGTTATAAGATGTACTGAACAGGTTTCATTAAAATTTCTGTTCTAATTATTATGGTTTACTAAATGTTTAAATTTTTTCACAGTAGTTGACACAGAAATGTTTAGTGAATCGTCAAATTTGCCGTGAATTCTGACTTCCTTACTCTACCTTGTAGGAAGTATTAAAACTACATGCAACTCGGATAAATAATTCTCAAGTTATGATCGAAACCCTTTTTTAATGTTACAGGATAACTAGATCCTCCAGTAAGAGTTGACTCTGCCTAGGAAAAGTCGACTCTTACTGCTCTTTTCAGTAAAAGTTGATTAAAAGCGAAAAGTGATGAATTTTGGTTAACATTTACTAGTCACAGTTGACTATACCTAGGGAAAGTGTACTCTTACTGACTTGAGTTAGTAAAAGCTGAGTTTTTGCAAGGAAATGGTCTACTATCTAATAGAAACAAATAAAAAGCAAACCTGTATAATACAAAGAGAGATACAAAATGTGTATAACTTATTACAGCAAGGTAAAGATTTGTGACACTTTGAGTTGCAGAGCACATATTTCTTTTTACACATGCACTTCTTGGATTTGCACTTAGTGTTTGCAATGAAAGATTGGAAATATCTTTATCAACCTCCAAGTGATTGTGAAGTTGCAACAGTCCTCACAGCTATTGTTTTATCCATAGGTGTATTTATTCATTATCTATTGTTTAACCTAACCTAACATAACCTGAATTCTTGGTCACTTTTGCACTACAACAAATAGACGAGTAGTGGCAACTGCTTGGCGGGGATAATCAACACAAAGATATGCGCGCGCAGTTACATGTGGAGAGCAACATCTCTGAATCACTTTTTACTAAACCACTGCAGGTATATTAGGAAAAGTGCATCATCGTAGGAAAAGTTGATCTGTTTATTTTCAATTAATTTTTACTGATACTTTTATTTATAGTAATAATAGGTTAATTACCTTACATATCATCCGTCAAAAATCCAAATATTTCCTTTGTAGGGTTACCGGTTTCAACGGTAATTCAGATCCTTATTAGTGTTCCTTATTCTCCGCCTGTTCTGACATCGTTTTCTTTACACATTTGGCACATTTAAAACATTTGTCACATATATTAAGATTACAAACACGAAACATATAAACAGATTAGAATTATTACAAAAACCGACACACTAAGACATATACAGGTACATTATAGTACAGCAAATCGTTATGCTGGTCAACGAGAAGGTTTATTATTGCCGCGAAGGTCGAACATGTAATTCGGGCGATCGTCTATTCTGTACTCAGTACAAAATTAGTTTATGTCACCACAATTTATGAATTAATGTAGCTTCATAATTGCGGAACTATTATCAAACGATTAAGTGGTTCTAGTAACGAGTTCTATAACCGACACCCCGCGCCCTACAGTATAATATTCAATAAATAACTTTTGAGCTTGACTTGTGAGAAGATACTTGATACAACATAACTTGATAAAAATCTCACAACTTAAACATTTACTACTAACTCAATTGCGTTCACCAAATAACTAATCTGTAATTCAGTTATAGTTTGATTAGTATAGCTAGAGCACCGCTGAAGATGGCAACTTTGTCGTTGAAACGCGTTTGAGTTAGTGAACGTATCAGTTGTGGGATATTGTGTTCAAGTTTTATTTTATCAAGTACATTCAAGAGATATACTTTGGAATGTACACATGTTTGAGGCAAGTAGGTTAGCAACAGCAAACGACGTAGTAAAACAGTACAAAATGAGAGAGCGGGTAACCCCGATCAACAAGTCGCCACTCCAGCCTTGAGTGCCTAATACAACATTAAACGGAGTATGTTTGTTTACTTTAGTTTTATCATCCTATAATCCCATGTCATAACTTTTAATGAAAGTTTGTTCACAAACTTGGACAGTTCATGACGGTCATAATGTGTTACATGTAATAGATATTGATGTAACAACAAAATGTGTCAACTGCAAACTCTACATGTAGTTAACAGTTGTAGAGAAGCAGACAGTGAATGAATTAATCTACTTTATTTTTTGTTGGGCTAGGTTAGCACTATTTAGTATCTTCCACCCAATTCAAATATATATTAGATAAGTAGATCATATTGACTAAAATTAAAACAAAAAGGCATATATAGTGACAAAGTAAAATATAAAAATACAATACATGTATACAAGTAATAAGTATAAACATACTAAAAAATTAATAAAGAAATAATTTTTCAACAATAAAAAGAAAATAATAATAAATAAATATTTCAAACATGGTAATCTATATATTTTATAAGCGACTTTGTCCTGACTGATTGACTTAGAATCAACGTAGAGCAAAAACTAGTTAAGATAAAAATACGAAAACTTAAGGGTACATTCTTATAGGGTCAAAACGCACATTAAAAAAGGATTTTGTAAAATTTTTATTTAAATTTGATGCGATGCTAATTTAAAGCGTAAACATGGTAAACTATGGGGCTTACTCCTTTCCCTAAAACATATAAAACGGTTGATTTTGACCAAAAGCTTAGCAACACGTGTTTTTTTAATGCATTTACATTCATTATAATAATAACCAACTTATCAAATTTAGAATCAACTTCACAACCAATAGCTTTTTGATTTTGATTGTTTTATAGGCGAAAAACTTGGGTGGTTATTATCGCTTTTTGAGGCCAGGTTAACAAAATAAAAACAAACGCTAACGAAAAGCGTACTGTATTATAATTCAAACATCTGGTGTTACATATTATAAATAAAACAGCTGACTTGGATCAAAAGCTAAATACAATTTTATGTTACTCCTATACTGAACAGACACTCATTTCTTGAAAATATTTACTACCAACCTACTTGGCAAATTTAGAATCGGTTAATTTGTTTAACCAACAGCGTTCTTAGGTTTATTTTGCTCTATTATATAAAAATCCTGTTATTTACTAAAAAGTCCTGGCCCTACTGTGTATGCGTATGCATAAGAATCTAGGAGGCCGCCCCGCCACCATCCTCCTCCAATACAAGTGCCTCTGTTCTATCAATCGTCATTTTAGTGAAAATATCAGATTATAATATGTTCTGTTTCCATTTGTTTTGCCACGAGTCGCCTCATGGGTTGCTGAGCGAAGCGAGCTGGGCCGGAGGCACTGCTATTATAACAAACTACAATTATTGCCTATAAAACATCCATACACATTCGCACAAACAAAACAGAATACAAACATTGTAAGTACTCTCAGAATTAGAATTCGACGACTTTGAGTTTACAAACTTGATTGCATCCGAGATTGAATTCCACCGACTGCAAGGGGACACAGTAAACTATTTATTAAACATTTTAGTTCAGTGGGAAGGTATATCAAGCTTAGGGAAACTCTTCTTGTGGTCTTTCCATTTTTGTCAGAGGTATACAAAAATTTAGTTGTGCTTAAGACCACACGGGAGAAGTGTAAACTTCTATAGCGATATTCTGATATTCTGATTTACACTTCAAAAGCATAGAAAATATTGAATAAAAACACAATTTATGAAATGAGGAAGCACAATGTCCATTTCAGAGGTGTTATCAAGAAACTTACTAAATGAGGAAGCACAATGTCCATTTCAGTGGTATTACCAAGAGAACTACTTTAACACAAGTTACGAAATGAGGAAGCACAATGTCCTTTTCAGAGGTATTATCAAGTAAACCATTTTAACACAACTTACGAAATGAGGGAGCACAATTTCCATTTGAGAGGTATTACCAAGTAGGCCTAAACTATTTTAACACAAGTTACGAAATGAGGAAGCACAATGTCCTTTTCAGAGGTATTATCAAGTAAACTATTTTAACACAACTTACGAAATGAGGGAGCACAATTTCCATTTGAGAGGTATTACCAAGTAAACTATTTTAACACAACTTACGATACGAAATGAGGAAGCACAATGTCCATTTCAGAGGTATTACCAAATAAACTATATACTATATACTGTGCGATGTACACAAGTGTACTGTATACAGTAGATTGTGACTTGTGATGGAAAAAGCGTGACGGTAAAATCCGATTCACCGGTCGCAATTTTTAGACGAGGTGCGCCTATAGAAGTTTACACCTCAACATTGTTTTCTGGCACTCTGGTCTGTAGTACTGTATACTGAAGTACAGAGAGAGACAGATATGAACCTAGGTCATACGTTTTTAGGATATAAATATGTTTTTAATAAGGATAAACATGAGCATCATGGTTCTGGACGAAAATAAAACTTATAAACAATTCTGGCCCTCTGCAATCTGTTAGCCAACACTACTGACATTTCATTAACTACTGTGTGACAGAAAGTAAAAAATGGAAATATCTGAGAGTTTTATAAGTTTGGGTCCCTGCTAAAACTCTATTACATAATCACTCCATTATCAAGAACATAATCACTCCATTATCAAGAACAGTCCCAGGTCTTTTATTGTATTACAATAGGCTAAGATATCGTCATCAAACTGAAATCTAGGAAAGTTGTTTAGGTCAATTCTGGGAAGAGGGGAGATTTTTGATGGCTTTCAAAATACATGTTTTTAGGCTTAACTTTTATAATGATTGCCACCCTCCCACCTTTCTAGTCTAAATGATCACAGCGGGAAAGTGTATAGCCGCGTAAGTAAATTTCGGCAGAAATAATCTTCTGTTAAGCCACGATTCAGAATCAAATGTAGCACTAAAATTATGATCTACTAATATTTGCCGGCATGATTAGAGAGTGAGGGCGAAAAGGCAGAAAGAACCAGAGGCGGAAGGCAGAAAGAACATAGTAAAATATAACCAAAGAGAAAATATAGATGGTGGGTGAAAGATTAAGATAGACAGAGAGAGATAGAGTCTTTATTTCGGACGAATCAGATCCTCTCTTATACTTTACACATACACATATAAAATTTGTATACATATTGATATACTTAACTTAAGCCTAAAACAAAACAAAAACACACAATAAATACAAAGAAAATGCACATAAAACACAAGAATTAAAAAAGAAAAATCCTAAACTAATACAGCTTCTTTATTAGGCTAACTAATAGCTTAACTTTAAACATATTTACTGACGTAAAAGAATAATCTACTTATAGCAACATTAAAGCGCACATTTATGTATCATAAAATATAAATTGGATGGAGTTATGCAGAAAGCTACCAACCCACAAAATTCTAA
>JAGFPH010000154.1:840680-875368 GCA_018207615.1 Philaenus spumarius
GGGGGGGGGGGGGTTAGTCACTGGGCGTCATGGCCTCCCTCCATTTTCAGTTCTTCTGTCCACCAGATTGTTTTATTGTGTGCATTTAGTGCTTATTGAAAGTTTTTAACCTAGCTTTGAAACAAACTTTGAAGAGAAGGAAGAGGAAGCTATAATTATGATATGGAACTTGATTAATTTGTTTGAAAAGTCACTAATAACAGTAAACTTTGGGTACACCCTATAAACGAGAAGAGGAACCTCGTAGACTTTATTAAGGAGTTGAGAACCATCCAAAAAAATCGAAAACTACTGCCGAATGAAAGTCGAAACGTTCGAATACATCTTGGAAAAAATCCAGGATAAGATTAAAAAACAAAAGTCGAATTGGAGAAAATAAAGTGACAATGAGGGGTTGTGCGCAGGTGGCTCTGACGGACAGTGTCTGATAGCTTTTGACTAAAGGTGTCTTTTGAGGGAGCTGCGTCAGTCAAGAAAAAAACATATTTAGACGTCTGTTTGTGTCTGTTCGTCTCGTTCGATGGAGTGTGTGGCGACCCCATAACCACCCATGCTAAACCTTCCGTTTTAGTTAGGGTCCATAAGTGGTGGATAATGGCTAGGCCTTAATAACTTATTGTTATAAATAATCCCGCAAACTAAAACTAACTCTCCTAATATAAAGAACATTAACAATTTTATAAACAAAATTTCAGCTTTCCACTAATTTTACCCAAAAATTCCTATTTTTTTCCTTTATTGACTAGGCTAAATAAAATCATATTGTGCGTTTATCAGTCCAATAATAAATACCAGGAAAAAAATGAAATGAAAAAAAAAATTGTGTATCAATTTTACCATTGTAATATCTATAATTAGACCAGCTATACAAATAAAAGTCCAAACAATAGGCCTTTATTGTAGATTGACCGCTGATATGCCCACTAGGGCTCGTACGCCCCGCGCCGCGCCATCTCTCTTTGCCAGGCCGATTAAGTCAACTGTCTGCACTTAACATTTATAAAACTTATATCCATATAAAGATTACAAAATACACTAAAAGTTTTATTTGAGCCATTTTTCCATAACTTGTCTCATATTAATAAAAAATAGCTAAACATGTAATTATTGTAATAGAAAAGTTAAAATTTTAACATTCAATTTAAAAATACACGGTAAATAATTGTTTTATAGCTTAAACGCAATGAACATTTTTGATAGAGAATATTATAAGGATTACAATAACGAAATAAAAATGACTCTATCGCTTGTTATTTCTTAGATATTAACAAAATAAAAAAGTCTTTCAAAAGTGAACTTTAAGGGGGGTAGAGGGGGAGGGGCTTGAATTTTGTGTAAATACTCCTCTTATATTATTGTAACATCTGACAAAATTTCAGCTTTTCACTAATTACTTCCAACAAAGGCCTATTTTTTCCCTTTATTGACTGGGCTATATAGCAAGTTGAGTACTACTACACTCAATTCCACGTTCACCGTGCAATTATAATCAGTGTTAGGCTCTCTGAGAGGCGTAGGACTTAGTTTTCTTTACACCTGAAGACGCGAAGTGTTTGCAATCTCCGCGAAACGTCATGTGCAGTTTTAAAATATCGTCCATAGTACTGTGTGTGTTTTTGTGTATGTGTTGACGTGGAATATATTCCTGATATTTGTGCCGTTATTCAAGTTGCGCGCCACCAAGATATTACGTTTGTCAAATACTTTCTGTATTACCGACACCAGCAATACAGGTGCTCTAGTAGTTCTTTTTATTCCGCAAGGCGACACCACTCAACAGACCCACCAGCTGTTAGCAGTCATGCGCAGTTAGTCATGTGACCAACTTTAGACACGGCATGTATTTCTGTGAATTCTGTCTAGTAACTCAAGGCAAGCGACGCCATGCCTAAGGTCGTTCAAAACTTTAACCTGTTCGGAAATTAATTATACAAATGTTATAGTCGTGTGTTTATTGAATGACCCTTCAGTGCGCTATTAAATAGCATGCTTTATTTTTAAAGCCTTTTCAACAAAACACCAGGAATGTCATAGCAATATAACCAAATCAAAATGTCTTAGCGCGTTCATTTTCGCTGATTAAACATTAGCTTTGTAAGTTATTGCCATGTTTATATTCAATATTATCATTAATATTTCAAAATTATTAAGTGTATTTTTAATATTTATCTAATTCAATTTTTGATACTTTGAGTACAATTAGTGTACAACCTAGTGTAACTCTTGCCTAAATTCAAACCTAGGTCTAGGTTAAAGCAAATTGTGTAACTATATTGTTTGTAACTTTAAAGTTATAAAGTAAAGTAAAGTTGTGTAACTTTATTATCTTATGGTCATTCCGTTTTGAGGAAAGTCTGAAACATATGAACTTCCATGTGCATTCTGAATTTCACATGTGTTTGCATTTTACATGTGGTAACAGTTAAAGTTTAACATGACAAATGGTAACAGGTTAACTAATGTTAAATCTTGATTCACTAATTAACAAGGTTGTTCTCAACCTTGCCTGTTAAACTTTTACTAAAATAATAAAGGCAAACTCTTTAAGCCTAAAGTCTGTTCACAATGTTTTTGGTTTTAAAACCTACCATAATTGCTAAAACCATGTTCTTTTGTTTTACATGCAGTGTATAACTGGTGCAAGATGGTGGGTTAAATATGTTCTTCTGCAATTAAAAACCATTATCTTCAGACCACCAATACAACGCTTATTATACTTAATTTCGCCGACAGTGATTTAGTGCTTTAATGTAGTTACACTCAATTTCCTATCTATTAGTTGAAAACATAGCTATGAACTAAACAATAAAATTGTACTTAAATCTGCAGTGAACATTACTCATCAATTATTTTTTGAATAGGTTGTATAAACTTTGTTGTCTTTCTTAGAGTTAATATAATAAATGTCTTTATAATTTAATTTAATTGGAAGGAATCGCTAGCAAATTTTGGAACTACAATCCTCCAGGGATTTGAGTCAAAAATCTAAAAGTTTTTTTTTATTTATTATATGAGAGACGTCTCACTAAATTATTAAACGCCATTATTTTTATTATTTAATTTCATTTAGTATTAAGGTTGGCCAACAAAATAAATGTTACCTATTAATAAATCCATGGTACAATGTATCTAATCTTGTATTTTGTATAATTAATAAAATTGTATAAATTTTTATTTATTATTAATGGGGAGGGTTTTTCAGCTTTTATTTTTTTGGGGAGGGATCTTTTAAACTTAATAAAAATTAATATAGTAAAGGTAAACTTTTCTTAAATTCTTTTTTTGTAATTAAGTTCATATAAATTTATTACTTTTGTTATTTAAGGGCATGTAATTTTAAAAAAAATATATATCTAAAATATATTTTTTTTGGTTTTGGTCAATAAATCAAAATCTAATTTAACTTCTTCTTTATTGAGTTGACCTCAATATACCTGAATAATATTTGTGAGTGATCGGCTAAGACATTTCTTCAGTTTGGCAAGTATTATTTTTTTAAGGTAAGTCTTTTGAACATGTCCAGTCTTTGTGGTCCAGTATAGCTTCCATATATTTAATTGTCTTTATCCAAGACCGGTACATATTGTTTTTAAATTTGGACTACTACACTTGGACAAAGTACTTTTGTTTTAATCTATAAGGTTGGTGAAATCCATTATATATTTTTAAATATCATATACTCCACCTATAATGTCTTTCAATATAAAGATTGTTAATAGATGGCGCCTTTCATTAGGAATCTTTTGAACGTTCATATAAAAAATTTATAAATAAATTTTTTTAACGAAAACATTAATTTTAAGCTTTTTGTCGATTTTGTTTCAATAGCGGGGAGCATACGCTTTAAAATGACTTTTGAATCATTAATTTTAATGAAGAATTAAGGGAGATAATGGCGTTGCCACAAAAAAACCTCTTTGAAAAATAATGTATAAGGATTGAACAAAAACGTGTTTATAGTTTGATTATTGTAGCTTGTGCATCACTTAAGGTGGTGACCTTGAAGTTGAAACGGGTCTAAGTTAATAAACGTATTAGTTGTGCGATTCTGTGATCAAGTTTTATTCTATCAAGTATAGCTTCTCACGAGTCAAGCTCAATATTTACTTATAATTAAAAAAGGTGACATTTGTCTATATAACATTGTCAGGAGTTAAAATGATAAACATCTAAAACATCACTAATTCAAAATTAGTTCTAAAGGAAAGTCACAAAACTTTGCCTCAGACGATAAACCTCTGCAAAAATGCATACTAATATTTAATAACATTAATAAGGGGTCTCAAAGGATACGAATAAAGTAAACAATTTTAATGAATGTAAATCGTTGGTCATATTAGTTTGGTATGAAATTTGATTATTTTAACATTAAAAAGTAAACTATTTTAACACAACTTACGATATGAGGAAGCACAAAGTCCATTTTAGAGGTATTACCAAGTAAACTATTTAACACAACTTACGAAATGAGGAAGCACAATGTCCATTTCAGAGGTATTACCAAGTAACCTATTGTATACTCGTACTCTGCTATATACACATGTGTACTATAAAAACAGAGCGTAAAGGAAAAAATCCTTGCCGGTAAAATCCGATTCACCACCCGCAAAATTTGTGCACGCGATGCGCCTATAGAACTTCAATAAGATAAGTTACGAATAGAGTATTCGTAAAACCAAATTCTACAGATACAAAACTAAAAATTAAATAAAAAATATCTGTATTAAAGTTAAACTAATGGAATAAATGAAATGTCAACACTATCAAAAGTCCAAAGCATAAACTGTATTTTTGTTTTATACCTTAAAGATATATCGGCAATAAATTGACTATGCATTTATGGAGCTCAGTTAAGTTACATCCTTGCTTTTAAACCCAACATCCAAAATGGTTGGACATCGTTGAGGTATTCCAAGTGGTATTCTAGTTTAAACAACTTCATCGCTTTTCTGCTAAACGTAAATGGATTTCAATACTTCGAACCAACGGGTTAACTAACCCTAATTGCTGAAACCAAGAGTTCGGTCCTCAAATGGCACTTCTCTTTTATCCACTTACAATTCACATACCCCTTCTGAATGTTTAATCGATTTTATAATTAAAATCAAGAATTGACAATTGTATATTTTGTTACGTCATTATTATTTTAAATTTACTCTTTACAGTTATACAGAATTTAAACTTTCTAACGCTGTAGGTTTTTTTTCATACTTCTAAAAAGCGAGCCAACCACTGATTGGTTTGCTTCCGTCCTCTCTTACCACAAATTTCAAAAGCTGTGTGTTCCTTAAAATAGATTAAAAATACCCCCTTTGTATTATACCCGAGTATACCAGCTGGCATTCAAACATTTTTCGTACGTTCGTTGTTTTAAACATTAAGTCATAAAATTAAAAAAAATTAATTCGATCAGACACCTGAACCACTCACGTGATTTAAGTGAATTTCAAAAATTAAATTTATTTGGTTTAGTGCTTCAACCAACTGTTTGGAAAATTGGTCTACTCTCGAAGGTGCTGAATAGTTGCCTCAGTGCACGAAATATATTAGTAGAATTTGTTTGCACCCCAGCATACAGCCCCTGCTCACGCGCTGTTCCGTCCCGTTCGCATCGGAAAAACACTCTTTGCGATTTTACATCTCGACCTTGCGACTTTGTATTATGGACTCGTTCGCTTCGTTCGCAGCGGACAAACCCGCATCTCGGCCATCAGCCTCGGATCTGTCCCAAGGTACAAATCTCCACATGATTTGAACTGTGTACTTTAATGGATTTTACGTTGTTGGGTGTTTTATGTTCGTGTAAAAAAAACATAATTTGCTGTATAATCTCCTATATTTATTTCTTTAGATACGACAACATTTTCGAAAAAACGACAAACATTTTCACTGTAGTAAAAAAATTTCAAAAAACATTTACTTCTAGTCAAAAAAGTAACAACAGTGCTACCGGTTGTTCGATATTTTGGTTAACGATCTCGTTCAAGTGATTTAGAAAAAAAAACAGGTGTACAAAATTTGAACCAAATCGAACGTAAAATGCGAACACACATATATATAGTTTTTAATGACACCCCAAAACGCATTCTGGGAAACATGATTAGTGCTCAATGACTACTCCCGACCTTATGTCTCACCATAAGTGTCACTGTAATAGCTCATCTTTCCTATGGAAATTCCCCTAATAATACAAAGTAAATTCAGTCGGTGCTAATAATTGGAATCCATGTCAAATCACCCAATTGTATTTAAATAATTTTAAATACTAATTCCTTAATGAATTTATAATTCAAAATGACATACATTTCATTCTCGTTATTTTTTACCTAAGTTAGTTTTCGCTTTCTACATTATATAAGAACTGCTTACAACACACTTGAAATCTTTTTGTTCTACATAAAAATACCGCACATTTCTTTATTGTTTCATGCATTTAATTCTATAAACTCGAAAATGTAGTAATGTAGCCTGACTTCTTTTTAATTTCAAGTATAAATATTATATTTTTGCTATAATTTTCTCGTTGTGTCTTCCTAGTCTGCAATGGAAAAATATTTTGTCAAATTGCCGATCTCAGTTCTTTTGAGGGCTGATGATTTTTGTATACTAGCTTATTTTATAATTTTTTCTGCGATTTATTCTAGTCTACTTGACTAATTATTATTAGAAGTACCTTTTTCAAATAATCTATACGTATTTCCATGCGCAAATATATTTGATACATAATCTATATATTTAAAAAAATCCTGCTTTTATTCACACAATTCCTAAAGTTAATACTTAACCGATTTTGATGATTCTTTTTTTTATTTAAAAGATAATTTCAAGTTCCAAGTCACTGTGAAGCTAAATATTTGATTTACACTTTTATTTTGGTTACATTCCGAGTTTTAAAATTGTATCAGTCTGCTGCAACTAATTTAATAGGAAATAATTGGTTCTAAACAGCTGATAACCTAATTAAGTTTCAAATAAATAAGATATTTACTTTACTCAAGTGTCCAGAAATGATTTAGTAGGTTATGTTATTGTTGATGTGTTTTAGGTCTGATTTGTTGCTGTGCATTTTATTTTTGTCATCCCTTATAATAGTAATATTGTTAAGATACGTGGTAATTGAATTGAGAATTTTAATTCTTTTAATAAATTAAAAAGATGAAAAACGAGATGAATTTCGTTACTTTACATCAAAATTGGTCGAATTTCGACCACAGGAAATACTCGTTAATTCTTAAAGCACAGTTAGTAAGTAAAACAACAATCTATAGGCCTAAATATAATTTTCCTGACTGACTTACTGACATAGAATCAACGTAGAGCAAAAACTGCTTTAAGAAATCATTTTGCAAAATTTTAATTTTAAAGCGTAAAAATTGTGAATGTACGAGCGTTCACTGCCAGTCATATGACAGGTAAAATAACTGTTTTAGATCAAAAGATTAGCATGTTTGTTTACATTCATTACCACGGCAAACATTTTAGAAAAATTTCAATCAGTTTATTATTCTTCACAACCGAATTTTTTTTTAAATTTTAGGTTAACAAAATAAAAGCAAACACAAAAAACGACGAAAAATGCTTACTGTATTATAATTAATTGAAACATTTGTTTTTACATAATTATAAATAGCCTACAACTTATTTTGATCAAAAGCTTAATATAATTTTAGGTAGGTCCTGTACCAAACCAAAACATGTTTGTTGAAATCATTTACATTTTACATTATTAAAATAGTAACCAACTTGGCACGTTTATAATCAGGTAATTATTGTTCACAACTGACATTTCTTTAGATCAGGCAAAAGCCAACAAAATTCTTACTGTATTTTAAGTCAACATCTGGTGTTACATGTTCGTATGTTGTTCCCTTTAGTTGGCAGTATAAAACGTTTTTTGAATAATTATTTAAATATTAATAGTGAAATTACAACGCATGGAATTATTGGGGATGGTCGTGTCTATTTCGATCCCAACCAACCTACTTAGATCCCAGTGCCTCTGTTACAATTAGTAGTGATTTCAGTGAACATTTTAGAGTATACAATAATATTTTTGTATTGGCGTCGACATTTGTAGTCGCGTGGGTTGGTGAGCAGGGGCGGAACCCCTACATTTTATTTATAATGTTTACGTAATCACTACTTGTTACATTCTGTAAGTCATTTAAAACTCAAGATTGCCTTTTTGTAAAGTTGCTTGTGACTGTTGATCGGACTAGATACTGCAGCTTTCGATATACTCAATTACTCAATGAATTTCACTTTATCAGCTTTATTCACGTTCATCGATTCGCCATTACCTGCCTCCCTTCCCCTCCCCCGCACCTTCTACTGTGTTAATTATCCAAGTTTTGCTTAGCTTTAAGAAACACGAGTTAATTGTTCCTAATAACTTTGACAGTTTACCCAGCTTTGAACAGCGCACTTGGCGCTTTAAATGATAACTACACATTCTATAGATAAAATCACTGTTTTAAATTAAAATTCTCTCTCACTCTGTTATTCAGTATGTTACAGAATTTCCAATTCAGATCTTGAAATTAAAAAAGTTCTTTTGTGAAAATGATTGGGTGCTGTTTAAGTAAGTTCTTTATTGTTATTTAACTTCAATGTACTAAATAGATGTATTTATAGAATACAAATTGAACACAAAATCTCACTAAAACGTTTACCAACTCAGAAACGTTTCAACGACAATGTCGCCATCTTCAGTGATACACGAGCTATAATAATCAAACTATAACTAACTAAACTAAACTATTTACTAGTTAGTTTGAGCTAGTAAACAAATTAGTAGTCGGATTTTATGGCCAAGTTTTATCCTTATATATTATTTCTCAAATTTGTTTTCCGTCGCTAAGCGATATCTCCTTTATTCTTCACCAAAATTAATTATTCAAACATAATTTTAAAGCTTATGTTCCCCGCTCTTGACGAAAAATAGACAAACAACTTAAAATTCATTTTTTCGTTACAAAAATTTATTTAAAAAACTTTTATATTATACTTCAAATGGTTCCTAATGAAAGGTGCCATCTATTAACAATCTGTTTAACTAGCATGACAGCTGTTAGTTTGTTTACATGCTAAGATTATATATTATGGAAACTAATTTCATGGCCCCGAGAATAGTTTGGTCTGATTAGGCCTAGTGCAACCCGATTTGACCCAAGGCGTATTAAAGAAGGTGTGTGCATGCGCAGCTTCTCCCTCCACTCCAGCCTACCCGTGACGTAGAGTGCTACAGTCGGAGCTCCAGTCTAGACTCCTTTACCATATTTACCGCCGAAACCTGTACGACCTTCAAGCTTTTTTAACGTCATATTATGTTATTAACTATAGACAAATAGTGTATTATTGTAATCGAATTTCTTATAATTGATAACCATTAATTATAATGCCTTTTTGTGCCGTGTTTGGCTGCCGTAACTCAAACAAAAAAGACAGCTTTTTACGAGTAAGGTTTCATCGATTCCCAAGAAATGTTGATCTACGAAATAAAAAGCTACACTATCCCTGATTAACATAGGCTATAATTCATTTAAATAAAAACATTTTGTATTTCGATATTTGTAAATTTAGTCGGACAAAATCTTAGGGTAGATCTAGAATGATGAACCAACACATGTATTTACATTCATTATCACAGCGACCAATTGAATAAAATAACAGATAAAACGACTGTTTGCTCCAATATTTCCATTAACAGCTGATTTCATATACTACTTTGAAGCAATTATTTGTATTTTTAACTTTCAGGTTATGTTTTTATTAAAGTGTAGACCTGAGCCTTGCTGGGGTTCTTTAACCTTTATTATAACTGCTGTTATAAAATATACGAAAAATTTGATTTGAACATTTAACATTATTTACCATCTTAGCTTTAGGGTTATTATGAATCCTAAACAATTATTATAAAGAGAACATAAAATTATTATGTGTTAGAAAGTTCCAACGAGGTTTTGGTGCGGAGCACGCAGGGGTTTCCCTTTTTTGTATATTTTGGATTTATAACTAAACAATTTTGTAGCATTTTTCTTACTTTTGAAACTTTGGTTTACTAATTTGGTTTTTTTTTTCTTTTGAAACGCAAAAATAGTTAGAGATTTTTTTTAAATATTTTGTTTACATGGCAATGTTCTCCATACTTTCCTGAACAATAAAATGTATAATAGTGTACACTTTACTTGAATAGGATATATTCTATCTAAGTGATAATGACAAGTGTACAAGCAGTAAAAAAGTGCCTGACGCTTAGACGGTTAAAACATATATTTTTGGAGTATTAACATTGTTTTATGTTCGAATTGGACAGAATTTATGCCGTAACTGAAATGCTGTTGTATGTTATTAAATAGTTTTAAAGAGTAATAAAAATAAAATATTGGTGGTACAAATTATTTTATTTATTTGATGTATAACTCTTTAAAAAAATATATATAGCCCTAAAATATGCTAGGTTACAATTACAATTTAAAAATATAATTACAAAATTATTTTAGTACAGTAAAAAAAAAAATATTTGTTAGTAGTCAAATTTACGATACATAAGTAATCCAGTAACAAAATTTTGACATAAGTAATCTAGGGTTATAATACTGAAATAAAACTTAATGTTGTATTCACCACGACTTTTTATTTATCACCTAGACTACTATTTTTTACTTATAATTAAATAAATACCTTATTTATACAACTGCTCGCAGTCCAGTAAACGTCGTTTTTAATCTTTGACGACCGTTTCGCCTATTTTATTCAGGCATTGTCAAACCAAAATAAAAGTATATTATAACCAATCCATGAGGCAGAACAACAAAAACTGTTAAAAAACAGTTACTATTTTTTAATTATTTCATTGATAATTAGTTTATATTAATTTTTATTTATTATTTATCCTTGGGCAGGCTAACTAAACAATCACAACTTTAGATAGTTTCAATTTTTGAGAAGTAAATTTAGTAGCCTATTAGTAATAGTAACCTAATAAAGCCTCTAAAGGCAAAACCTAATAGTAGCCTAGTAACCATAACAAAATCAATAAACTGGAAAAATCACCATCTTATTTATGGTAAAAGGTTTTACCCTATAGAGCTACTTAAATTTGACAACACTTTAAAAATTCATATTTATACATTAAACAAAATTTACCACTTCCCAACAATGTGAATAATAAATAACGAAGAGAAATGAGAACTAATAACAAATTGGATTAGCGTACATTCAATCGCCGCAAGAAGCGAGTAACTATGGTTCCGATTACAATCTTATTATGTAGGACAGTTATAACTTTTATAAAAAAATTGATGTCAGTATTTACTACATTTTATTCTCTACATTTCTATGTCTTTAAATGCCTCCCGAAAGTAATAGTAAAAAACCTTCTCACTTAGGATAGTTTTTATGTCATTCAAACCCGTATATTAGATTTAGGCTTGTTTCAAAATTATACGCCTAGGAATATTTGACCATGAACATAGATCATTTTAGTGCTCACTTTATTACCTTACCATCGATACCAAAAACATAATTTTTAGACAACCATAAGGTATTTAATTCGCAGTTTGAGCAAAAGTTTACAATTGCGCTCGGAACTATTGGTTCAGTGTGTAGCACGTGACGTAGCTGCGCGGGCCGGACGAGTTCACGCTCCTCGATGCACACACCTTCTTTAATACGCCTTGGATTTGACCTGACTCTCGTAGGACAATCTAGTTTGACCTGGCCAGAACTAGTTTTTCCTGAGCTCGGTTTTAGCCAGTAACATAATAAATATACATTAATCCTTATTGAGGGAAATGGAGTGGTTGCGAGATTAAATAATATTCCATTTAATAGAGTTGTATCGTGATAATAAAGTTATTTTGGACCAAAGTGACCCTGACTTCAAAAACATAAACCTCAAGAACTAAGCACAGAATTATGAAGGTCCGGAAAGAGTAGGTTAAAATAATTTTACGATAGGCCTAGACTTAAAATTACTTCCTAGGCCTAACCAAAAATTATTGTATGTGTTGCTGGTAAAATAAATTAAATATACAAACAACAATTTTTGGTTAGGAATAGACTGATGAACCAACATTTTATATTTATTGAATGTCATTTCGCACTGCACATAAAGTTTCAGCTTCGTTATCTATACTAATATTACAAAGAGGTAAAATTTATTTGTTTGTATGTAGAAGTAGTAATCTCTGGAACTACTAAACTGATTGAAAATACTAATAAAAAGCTACACTATCCCTGAGTAAAATACCTTTTAATTATTCATTTTGATAAAAACTTTTTTTCATTTCAATATTTGTAAATTTAGTCGGACAAAATTATTAGGTTAGGCCTAGACCGTTGAACCAACACATATTTCTTGAATGTATTTACATTCATTACCATAGCAACCAATGTAATAAAATAACAGATCAAACAGCTGTTTCCTCTAATATTTTCATTAACAGCTGATTTCAAACGAAGCAATTATTTATATTTCTAACTTTTAGCTTAGGTTTTTATTGAAGAGTAGACCTGACCCTTCCTGGTTCTTTTATAACATTTATTATAACTGCTGTTATAAAATATACGAAATAATTTGATTTGGACATTTACCATTATTACCATCTTAACTTTTTGGTTATTATTAATCATACACCTCCTTTATTATAAAGAAAACATAACATGATTGTGTGTATAGAAGATTCCAACGGGGTTGGCGTGCAGGGGTTTCCCTAGTATCTTTATATACCGGTAATAGTAGAATTTTAATTAAATATTCAAACAGGCCTACGTAATCTCTCATGATAACATTTAACAAAATATAATTAAAAATTCTTCAAAGATAAATAATTATATTTATTTTAATTTGACAATGTGAAGTAAGGAACTATACAGAGGAACGTGACGTGACGTAGGTTGATGTTCGACTTCTCCACTGCCTTATCTTATCTCGATCTACAACAACGCCTTCCCTTCAACTAGCTAGCCTATCAGTCGTTGTCGGATTCAGTACAGTAATTAATTGTATTTAAGGTTTTGTCGGTCGGGTGCAGTTTTATACGAGTAAATTGAGTGTGTTTATAAATCGAGCGTACAAAATAAATGAGTTAATGTGATTATAAATTTACTTTTTTGTGAAGTTAGTGTGTTTTTTTGTGTGTCCATCCAGGTTTGATGAAACGAACGCATGCACGTTATGGGTAAGTTTTGCAATGTTTGTTTTTAAATTTAATTTTTTTAAATAAACTTTTGGTAGACGTTTCGCAAGAACTTGTTGCGTGAAACAGAATAAAACAAGATCGCCACTCAAGTACAAATAAAGTCTATGTGAAAATATGCTTAAAATGGATATAAAGTTGTTGATTCAATCTACAGTTAATGCATACAGGTTAAGCTAATATCGGTTACTTCTTATCTAAATCCGAGGCAGACAAATTTGTATTTTCACTACACAATCGGGTTTATTATCCGTATATTAGTCCAGTCAAGTTGCCAAAAAAGGTTGAAAATAGGCAAATTCGCTAAACGGTAATTTTGTTGGAATAGATATATTTTAAGGTGTAGATTATTAAGATGTAGACATTGCACCTACACCACGAGTGGTTCAACAATCTCAAAGATTTGTAAATAATTGTCCAATGATTACGTTTTTTAGCGGTTATTTCAGGTTGTATGATATCAAAATGAAATCAGTCTAAGAATTTTGTTTAAGAACTTTAAAACGTAAAGTTTGAGCTCTATTTGACCTAATTCAAATTCCATATATTGGCTTCACTCGTACAGTAAAAACATGTCGTTTTGTTAAACAAATTTGGTTAAAATGGAGGACGTGTTGAAAAGAAGTTTTTACATTTTTTTCATATTATGAAAGAACACGTTAAACCGACCGAAAAAACACTAAAAATATCAGCGGGAAATAAATATTATAGAAAATATAGAGATTAACTTCAGCCATTTTTGATATTTGTACGATAAATAAAATAATCTAATCACTTAATATACACCAAAAAAGAAAAACAATAAGTCGACTAAACAAAATTAATGAAATAAATCACGAAAATGTACGTGAATTTGTTAAATAATTTCCCAAGACGACAACAATACCAATAAACCGTATGAAATAACATCAAATGCTCAAATAATGGAATGGGATAGAGTTGATTTGATACAACGTTGCCACATTGAACATACAATATAATTATTTATATGTAAAATAGCCTGAAGTTCTAACAGTCTATATACTCATGATGTAGAGAGGCCCAACACCAACAGTCCAGTACTAAAGTTATGTTAAATAAACTATAGTCTCAATATGTCAATAGAATGTAAACATATATATAAGTTTGTAACAAACTTAGTTTGCTAAAAAAAATAATTTCTAAACATATAGGCTATCTATATATTTAAAGCCGTAAGAAAAAACATTTGGACAGTTCGTCTGAAACTTCTACTGGGCCGATTTACATGCTGTTTTTACCAAAACAAAGGTTTTCGGTCCTATATTAGCAGGTTTTATTTGTATTTTGAAAATATTTACCTTAAATGGGTCAAAAATGAAAAATAGACTTGTCTTATGGAGATTTAACATGGCAGAAAAGTTCTTCAATCAGTGATTGTAAACAACCAAGGTATTTTGTAAGACCAAACACACATATAATAAAATAACAGCTGATTTCATCCATCATCTGTACAAAATCTAGAGTAGATTGTATTTTGGGGTTATGTTAATAATTACAGTTCATCAATAATGTAATTCTTCTGAAGTTGATTTTTTTTAAAGTATGAGTTATAAAGTTAAGGTAGGCTATAATACGTAATAAGATTTGGTTTGATGTTATAAAGTGAATATAAATAAAACTTTTATCAACAATAAATTTATTCATTTATACAAATTTATGAAACAAATACCCATTCGTTTAACTTCAGAAACATACGTACATATTCATATAACATATAAATATATTCGAGTATTAACTTCTTTATTATAATATTAATAACTTCTAAATCATTTGATAATCAATATGAAATAAAAACCAATTAAAAGATAACATTTATTAAGGCCTACATAAATACAACATTTTACAAATAGGCCTACAATTTTAAATTACTATATTTTTCATGGTAGTTGGCAACAGTATTATTTATGCAAGGTAATGGTATTTTCTCCTTTCTTTCCTATCTGTATTGATATCCCAAAAAATTAGATTATGTGTATAAAATATTAGTTAAATTCACTGATTGTCGAATCCATTTTTTCTTCTTTAACATTTCTACAAGAAAAATAATTGGAAGCAAATTGCATTTTAAAAAGTACATTTTATACATGTTTCGCACCATCTGCCTAGTGCTCCACTCACCACGAATAGAGCTGTATCCACCGAGTATCGACGGACAACAACTACAGTATCTATATATTTTAAGTTCGGCCTAGACTGAACCAAAATAAATAAATAATGTTTATTGTTGATTCAGTAATCAGCTGTAGTCTCTAATATTTTCATTAACAGTTTATTTTAAATCAATTATTAGTATTTCTAATTTTTAGGGTAGATTTTTATTAACGTGTAGACCTGAGCCTTGCTGACTACACAATGGGTTTAAACAGGGAATTGGGGAGTGGGGGGTTGGCGTGCGGAGCACGCAGGGGTCTCCCCTAGTATTATATTAGTAGCACTGCTTACTCCAAACTTTCTAGTCGAAACAAATCTGGCAAGTGTGTTAGATCGTATAATAAAAATTGCTAGAGATTGTGTATGGTAAATCCCATAAGCGACTTTTGGTTTGGTAATTTGTTGTTGAATTTGTTTTCGATTGTTTATAATTGATTTCCCGCGATCAGTGAAGTGTCTCATTTCATTATATATAAAGGAAAAGGGGAATTTAGTGTAATTCTATTAAACCTGTGGTCACCACCTCATCCACTAAAAAAAATGTTACATAAAAATGGTTGGACCATCAATCATATCAATAACTATATCAAATAGTAAAGTTTGGCATTTATTGAACATTTCAATACATAAAAGATATTAATATTTTACAAAAACAAATTTATTTAAAAGCCGGGTTTGGTAATTGTTTCCTATTACATTGTCAGAACCAAATCTTTCCGTATTGAGATATGTTTCGTATTTATGTATTCTACAACGAATTAAAATTAATAAAAGATTGGAAAAATAAATTCACCCTACAAAAATGCAAAAAAAAAATGCCTGAAGTTGTAACTGATAGTAGGTCTACTGTATCCCAATATGTTTCAAGTAAACAACCCAACTAATAGTAAAGAATAACCATTGGACTAATGGGTAATTGTATACTATCCCCCCCCCCCCCACTTTACAACTGATGTCACATAAAGAGATATTAACTATTTTCGTTTGATTGTTGTTCAGACAGACTGTTTTAGACCTGCTGAAGCGATTATAGTAACCTAACTTTACCTAACCTAACCTAACCTTAAAAATCGTTGTCATTTCTCCTGCTATCATCTGACGTAGGAGAGTCAGCTGCCTTGAACGTCCTCTCTTGTAGACGTGACCGATGGCGGCGAAGATAGCGTGGATTCTTTCATTCAATGATGGATGAATCCGCCTAAACATGAATTATTCTACCAAGTGTCCCTGTAAGTGATGCTTTCTGTTTCCGTAACGCGGTACACAAGCAAGTACTTCACGCCAAGTACGTTCTATGGTTTGCGTGTGTGCACCAGTATCTGGGTCTACAAAATTTATGGAATGGTTGACTGTTAGATGGTTATAACCTTCAACTTGTAAACAGTTGTACGCTTTCCAACATCGCTGATAATGGTAATCCCAGGTAAAATGTGTGTTTTAATGATTTCCAATAAAGTTTCAATTGGCAAGTTTCTTTCTCTATTTGGCACTGATGTAAAGAAACACTTTGTACTATTTCGTTTGATCCCCCTGAAGTTCCAGTTGCCTTCAACAATACGGCCCCGATTATATTTTCTATGTCCAAATTTTGCTTTATCAATCTCGACAACATTTCCCACTTTACCAAATCACTTCTGATTTACGCGACACTACGTCAACACAGACTTCACGCAAAAATTGGGTGTGCTTAAGACCACATTGGAATTGATAACTTCTATGACCGAGTTATATTTTTATCAGTATTAATAATAGAGGATAATAAGGGTCAACAAATTACACAAGTCAATATATTGTCAACAAATATTATATCATACCTGTATTTTGAAATTGCATAGTTAATTATTCAAATAACAAATTATTCTTAACTCCTAAAAATTGTAAGTAAGTAATTTAAGGATATTTTAAGTTATCAGTTAATCTGCTGAACATTATAGGCCTATTTAATATATTTTCTCACATTACACATTTTTATTCCATTTTAAGCGTGTTATATAACCTAATAATAATAATAATAATATTTATTTTCCTCCAATTATTTATCTGTATAATATAATATACATTTTACAGGTTGGGAAATACCTAACCATCTCTTCCAGAATTCGATCGTTAGTTTAAAAAAAAAACTAAATTAAATACAAAATAATAAAAGTAATAAAAACAGAAATAAATCAAAAATAATTTAGTCTAAATTTATAATTATATCAAATTATAAATAATCAATATGAAAATTGACCATATTCTATCTTTTTATTTAAAAATAGAGTAAAGTCTTTATCTTTAACTAAAAAAATGTAGCCTTATATGGTTTTAAATAATTTTTACCGGAAGTTTATAAAGAATTTTAGTTATTAAAAATTGTTAATTATCTTAAAAAGTGTTCATTTTTCAAAAAATAATATGATTTCCTTTCTGTCTATCAGATTTAAAAGTGCGTAATCAAAGATTATAAATTTTCCATTAAAAAAAGGTATGAAAAATCCTCAAATAATAATTAAATATAATTGTAACTGTCAATGTACTTACCGATTTCTGTATTAACGATTTCAACAAAGAAAATTCAACACTCGTATCTATATCATGAGTCACCTTCTATGTATATAGTAAATTACGTGAAAAGAGGTGACGAAATATTTATAACAAAAATTTTAGTACTATTAAAAAATAAGTCAATGATTTTAAGTTATATTTTGGACTTATTCAAATTAACTGTTTATTTATTCAAATGATACTAAAAGCATTGAAACGGCCAAATAAAAACCGTTAAAACTCTCACCGATGTACAATATACTCGAAGTTACGATGAGTAAACAGCCTGTGTGCTAGTAGTTCTGAGTAATCGCAGGTGGCAGCACACTTCAACGTTCCCCGACACACACCAACACAATATTAAATATTTCAAGCAGAAGACCGTTAGAACACTCGACGATTCACACTATACTCACACATTAAGCTGATAAGAACAGATACTACATTTTGGTCTTAGCCAAGAGGCCGAGAAGCGATACTATTACAAGGCACTTTGAGTAACCAGTTAAAACGTTCCTAGTCTGTCCTTGGTTTTGGCGAGAGAACGAGCTCTCGAGTTATAATTAACTGCTTCCGTTGAAGACGATTGCAGTAGTACCGTACGTGATAGCAGTGACTTTATTGTGATATTTGACTGAATTTAGAGTGTATGTTTAAGGACGAGCTTGGGTTTTTATGTGTAATAACGCTAAGTTTATATAAATTGTAATTTTTATACCGGTCGCGGTAACAAAGAGCATGGTTTCCGGGCGAATTGCCTTCAGGATTACGTTTTAAACGTTACTAGCTACATTTTAATACGGAAGCACTCGCTTACTTGTTTATATATACTATGTATCGCTTATTTCCTCTCCATTCTCTGACTTGTGTCTACGTAAAACGTTCGTGACGCGAGATTTCAGAAACATGGTCAAGCGAAAGTTTCCAACGGGCCAATAGAAGTTATCACTTCAATAAGAGCACCAATAAACACAAGTACACAAAGTAGTGCCAATGTTAAATCAAATAAATTTTTGCCTCGGAGATTTAAGTATTTCCCAATAACCGACAAACCGGCAAATCTGTAGCTTTGTTAAGTTATGGTTACCAAACCAAGAGTTTTTATTTTGACTTATTTTCTGTATCACACGAAACTAAAACACGTTTTTTACTGCTGTTCACTTTTGGAACAAGTTTCAAACGACGGAATGATCCCCTTTCGGGATATAAAACCATATCAGTACCAAATTGTGTACACTTCTTTGCACTTTTCAAAACATTATGGTCGATCAGAAACCGTTTCAAAGTATCACTGTTACTTGTTAAAACAGTAAATTCGCTCAATGTTATCTCACAACAGTTACAACCCAACTCAACAGTAGTTGATGTGCTACAAACCATTGCCGACAAGTAACTAATACGTAGATTACATTGGGCGAATTACTCAACTCGCTTAGTGTAATATACCTTGTCGCTTACTCGCTGCGTGTTGAACACTCGCTGCTCGCCCGCGATTAAAGTTGACGACAAGGATACTTTTGCCACTACTCGCTGGCTATTCTACTCGCTGACGAGTGAAATCGCTCTATGTAATTGACATAGCTAGTAAAATCGATATAGTGACAAGTGACTAGCAGTACAGTACTTGAAAAATGTCGGAAGCTGTAGTTAGCGAGGGTGTTGTTATTTCTCATATATTATGACAGTAGTTGGAAAAAAGGAAAAATAAACAACCTAAAAATAAAAGAATCTGGAAGAGAGATTGGATCGCGAGTCGAGAGTAATACATCCAGTACATTAATAAAAGAGTTATAAGACGAAGACAAGAATGGATGGGGCCCTGTTCGACGATTTATTACAGATGGTTTACTGATTAATTAAAAAAGAAGACAAGCCACGTGCGATTAATACTAATTTTAGCCGGCTGACGAGCGAATTGCAAATATGTACTAGCTGTAGTGTAATCAGGCGCGACTTTGTTCGCTGGTGATCAGCTAGTAAATTTACCCAATGTAATCTACGCTTAACGAAACGCCAAACGCTCGCCGGCCCGAATACTGATAAGACACTCAGAGATAAGATAATGTGGATATCTTACTATAATCGTTTTAACGGGCCTAAAATAGCCTGTCTGAACATAAATCAAACGAAAATAGTTCATATGTCTTTGTGTGACATCAGTTATAAAGTAGGGGGAAGTAGTATACAATTACCGAATAATGAACTGAAATTAACAAATAAACATGTTTGAAGAGCCGGAACAGTAAACAAGATAAGGTAAGATGGATGGCTATACATAGACGAAAATAATTCTCCAGTAGCATGAGATGAACTGTTAACACGTTCATCAGATGACGACTTTTAAAGTAAGTTACTCATTCGCATTTCTTTTTCCGTGCTTTGAATTATGTTAATTAATTGTTACAATTTATAAATATATTATAACATATCTCAATACGGGAACATTTGCTTGAAAAATACTGGGATTAGAGACTAACTAAATACGTAATACTGTAGTAAACAATTACCCCGGTTTTATTACCATTTTTTAGACGAAGTTGTTATTAAAATTATCGGTACTTTATTGTTCCTTAGGTTCTAAGCTTTAGTTTGAGCCCGTGCAGATGTCATTTTGACTATTTTAGTTCGAGAAATAATAGTAATTTTTAGTTAAAAATTCGCGTTTCAAGTAAACTTTCGTATCTATAAAAACATAAATTAAAATTTCAGACTGTTATCGTACTTAAAGTTTTTTTTAATGTTCAAGTTCGTTGCCCCACTTGTGGCAATTTTTATCTACACCAGAAACTCTAACGATTCCAAAATAATTAACTATGCCTACTATTTAAAGTATTTCTTTCTAAAAATGACAGTTTGTGTGCCCTCTATTAATTTTATTTTACATGTTTAATGCCAACAAGCAAAAGAAGATACATTATACATTTGATATAAAAGAAAACTTGAACAAATTAATTAAAATAATTTAATATAAAATAATTAAACAATTCAACGCAAAACTATTTATACATTTAAATAAAACTGAAGTGTTTTTTGTCTGTCTGTCTATTTGGTCTGGCTAATTTCCGGAATATTTTAAACGATTTTGACAAAACTTTAATTAACATTTAGAGGACTTTTCATAGAATATGTTAGGCTACTTTTTATTCCGAAAATATTTAAAATTTCTGTTAAAAATTTTAAAATTATAGAAAAAAATATTAATTTTGTGAACAAATTTTAGGGATATTACGTGTCTACGTCGATCTATGTCTTATATTATGTACAGACAGCTACTCCCAACTCAAAACTTAGATCCAAGTGCCTCTGTCCTAATCAATCATAATTTCTATAAAAATTACTATTAAAAAATTTAAAACATTATCAACAAAATTAGATATTTTGTGGTTTGCATTGGCATCACCATATGTCCCCGTAGGAGTTGGCGATCGAAGCGAGCAAGGGCAGAGCCCTTAGTTACAAATACAACAATTGAAGCAAAGATGGAATAAAATTACAAGCAACAACAAAATTACAGTAAAAATATAACTAATCAAGACATGTAAAGTTTACAACACAATTCACTTTTTCCAATATAATCTTACTCTTGTATCTAATGCGGTATTTATTTCAATTTCCATTGTATTGTTTGTTAAAATCTTTTTGAAACTCCCACTGCACTCAGATCAAACACTTTACAATACAAATTGCGTAATAAATACGAGTACTGTAATGTTTTTAGAAATACAAGTAATACATTTGAAAAAAACATCTGTAATGGACATTTAAAATTTCCCAGTAATCGATGCTACAGTATTGTCAAATATACAAGTTTAAAATCTAAACTAACAGGATATAAATTGACTACTTGATATTTCAAAAATGAATGTATTCTTTTGCAAATAAATACAAACAGTATAATGACTAGACTCATCTAACTTAAACTTTTCTTTTCGTGACGTATACCCATTTGTTTTCGTCATTCTAACTTGTCACATATATTTTTAAGGGATATATAAAATACATTTTAATTATAATACTTACTTACTACCTAGAATAACTATTACATTTAGTAATCATTCGTTCATTTTGTGTACCGTATATGCAAAATGGCAGAACACTAACGTAATAAAATTTACATGATGTGCTTTTGTTTCATTAGTTTAAATATTTATTTTCATTTTATGTTTTTTTACGGATATTTTTATTATTAAATTAGGTGTTTTAAATCTTTTCTTCACTTTGAAATTTGGCATGATTATATCAAATATATGTCGGAATAACAAACATTTAAAACAATCTTAGTTGGTGTTTTGAAAAACAACAAATTATTTCCCCCCCTTGTTTTCCTGATTTCCTTGTTTCGAAGATGCCATGCTATATATCAAATGAAAGCCCACACAATAAGCTTTAAAATAAGAAGTCAAACATCCCTCTAGCACCATCGATTGTAAATCCGAGAGCATTTTTGTGATCCAAACAATTATTAAAACATCTGCCAATATAAATGCCTGTGAAAGCAATAATCAACTCATACAAAAACGAATATACGTGCTTACATACATCAACTCATATAAAAGTGAGTGTACGTCCTTACGTACGTACGTGAGTAACAATATAATATAGCAGCTTATTTCATCCATCGTCTGTAATACTTAAACAAAACCTAGCATAGGTTGTATTTGGGGTTATGTTTTCAACTTCAATCAATATAACTCTTGTGAAGTAGATTTTCTTAAAATATGAGTTAAATAACTAATGTAGGCGTAATGAGATTTGCTTTGAGGTTATAATATGATTATAAATAAAACCTTTCACTATTAATATATTCATTTATACAAGCTTAAAGAAGAGCTTATATTCGTTTATATTCTGAAACATTCGTACATCTTCGTATAATATATAAACATATTCCATTAATGATTTCTTCATTATAATATTAATAAATTCTAAATGATTTGATTTATTTATGAAGTTAAAAAGCAATTTTTTTAAATTATTTTATTGTGTAATTTTATTTTGTAATTTTTAGTCTTTAAATCTTGCAATCGATATTAGATCTATTATTTGTCAACATTTTTTAGGTATTTAAAATTAGTTACGACCATTTTGACATAAATTTTAATATTTATTTGAAATCACATCCATAAATCAGTTATTGTTACTAAACAGTGTCTTATACTTTTTTGATACTTTTGCAACCTTATCTGATTCTTATCAATTTCACGACATCACTTAGGTTTACTATCCATCTTCGTTGGTCTCCTTGCCATTGAATTTTTTGGATTAATGGGTTGCACCATGAGAAGGTGAAGATGAGAGGCTAAGTGCAATGAATTACATATTTAGCATCAACCTCCTTTTGAAACCCTACTCTGGTCATTGTAATCTTAATTCAGATATCTTGCGTTTAACAAGATTACAATGTTCTCAATCAAATTTGTGTGTGTGTAGGTGTTGTATTCATCACAGAAACAGAGCAATATGGTTAAATATGAAATGGACCATAGTTTTTATTCTGACCATTTCTTTCAATGCATCGTTATTGCATGGCTTCTTTCTTTTACATTGCTAAACAGGTTTATAGTTTTAGTAATTAATTATAATTTAATCTACTGACAGTCATCAGAATCCGTTAGATGTAAAACTTTGAATAAATTAATTATAGCGTTAAGAATATTGATTACGTCAAATACTCTACCATTGCTGCCCAGCATAACACCATCATTGCTCAGGAAGTTAGATCGCGAACACAAAAGGTCAGACTATAGGTTGTAGGTTCGAGACTCTTCCAAGGAGAACATTTTTCTTTTTCTTAGGAACATTTCTATGTCATATTAGACGTCCACCATATTGAACTTAGAATTACGCCACTTTACTTATTGTGTTTCGCTCATCAAGCCCTTTCATTTGATACCCTTATTATAGGGGTAACTATTGGATAATTACCATACTAGAAACAGCGCAGGCTAAATTTGTTTGGTAAGTTACCTTCGCAGGCTGGGGCGCTATTTATGAATAACTTTCCTACAGACTTGCTAGAGATGGGCCTGAAGGACTATTCATGTGTTAAAGGCAAACTGAGACGATTGCTGTTTTCTGGATAGTGTTACTCTGTGGAGGAGTTTGTGGGGCACTGACAGGGGTGTAGGGATCCTTGTTTCTATCTTTTATGTGTGTTTTAACGATTGACTATTTTTTGGGGCTTTGTAATGTTGTGTATGGCTTAATCATATTTTATAGTTTGTTGCATTGTGTATTGCTGTATTTTATATAGTATTAATATAAAAAAAATAATAATTAAAACAAAGAATTGGAAAATGTGTATTATGGATATGAAATTATGTGTGTATTTATATGTGCATTCTGCTATCATAGTTATAATTTGTATAAACTTTGTAAGGTTGCTGGTGTGCCAAGCATTATTATTATATGCATGCCTACTTGTAAATGATGGGACCTGCCTTATACAAATGTAATATTTGTCAAACAAAGGATGAATAAAGATTGATTGATTGATGGGTATGTATAAATGGGGGGAATTAAGACACCCGCAATTTAAACAATTGCTAAATGGTGTGGATTATAAATTTTAAAATTTAATTGTACAATTATTTTAATATTTTCCTTTAAAAACATTGGTTATGTCATTGTGGTTTTTGACTTAATACATTCACTAGCTCTAACAATACCAGCGCGTAAAACTTTATTACGCCACTATACCCACGTCCAAGTCGAGTTATGCTAAATGGGACATAAAATAAATTAAACTTCAATTTTAAAATTGCGCTTTGCAAAATGCACACGTTTTTGAGTAAATTTGCATGGATAAGTAGTTTATGGTTTTGCAACTCAGAGAACAAAAGAATCCTTTACAGTTTTTTTTTTTTTTAGTTTTTTATTGGGGCACTATTGCTTTAGTTTTCTAGAAGCAAAACAATATACGCTAAATTTTTAAATAAGAAGTTTGAACACCCGCGTTTTACTACAGGAAAATGTTTTGTTTTGCCTACACAAAATATGAATTACAATATTTTTTTGAGTTTCACTATTCATTAAAGAGACCTTGAAAACTAATTGTTTAAGTCTAGTTAAGCCTATATAGTCGTTTTTATTGTTTTTACATGTCCATCCCATTTCCACTCCTTCCCTATGTGCCCTATTGGTGTATTACTCAAAACATATTTTTTCAGACAGTAAATCATAACGTGTAGCCTATACTGACCTATCGTTCCAGCTGTGTTTAAATAATAACTCATCCTTACAATAATAATTCATTTATTATAAACTAGGCTCTGCCCCTGTAGCTTCGCTCGCCAACCTCCGATGTGACATATGATGATACTAACGAAAACATAATATTGTCTATTGTGTTATTTTTACGGAAATTATGATTGGTTAGGACAGAATCAGTTGAATATAAGTTGGGTGGAGTGTGTAGCTGTGACCTGTACATAATGTAAGACATAAATCTGAATAGACACACAATATCCCCAACATTTGCCCACAAAAACCCTAATTTTGTAAATAAGTTTTACATTTTTTAATTTTTTTCAATAGGAAATTTAAATATTTTCGGAATAAAAAGTAGCCTAAAATATTCCCTAAAAAATTCTTCTCTATGTTAATGAAAGTTCCGTCAAAAACACCGGACAGACAGACAGATAAAACAGTTAATTATAAATGTGTGTTTAGGTTTTGGTAATGTGTAAATAACCATATAAGCATAGAAAAAAGCTTATATTTTGAAATCTCAGACACTTCAATTTTATTTATATTTATAGATTTGCTAAGTCTGTTGATATGAAGATAAATGCATTATGCATTTTGAAACGTGTGTTGGTTCAAAATAGGCTTAACCTAAAATTGTGTTAAGATTTTGAATCAACTCTTATTTATATAGGGTTGGAAGGTTCTGGATTTTTACTATTTTGGCTCTTTAAAATCCAAATTTCGCAAAATCCTTATTTAACTAGCGTTCTATAAGAATATACATTTATATTATCGTATACCTCTACCTTTATTAGTGTTTTCTCTACATTGATTCATTGTCAATCAGGTCAAAGCCGATGTAATATACAGCGTGTCCTATGAAGAGGTTGCTATTATCGAATTAATATGCCGAACATATCGTACACTTCACAAACTGGAAACTCTACAGTTATATTGCTTAGATAATATGTAAATTAGTTACCCTCGAGTTACATTTCCTTATGATAAATCAAATCAAAATGGCGGGATAACAAAATAATAACAAAAATGAACAATAATCTTGTGGATAAAACCACTTATATTTATAAAATAATTTTACGTTTTTGTCAAAGTAGTTTTATTTGCATAACCATTACAAATTGGTGTTTTGAAATGAAAGAAAGTTAAAATAAAAAAATGTAAGAACACAATTTGTTTCATTAACCTTTATTCGAACTGAGGTCCATCAATGCTATGCACTGATTGCAACGAAACAAAAATGAGTCATAAGCGTTTTTGAAACATTGCCGAGATATCAACAGCAGTTCCTCTTCAATCAGCCTCATTAATTCATCGCCTGTTGCTATAGTGTGAGAATAAACCTTTTCTTTAAAAAAAAACCCACAGGAAAAAATCGCAAACACACAAGTCTGGCGATCTTGGAGTCCAGTCCATGAGTTTCTGCCAAGACCTATCCAACGGTTTTGAAGATGTTGATCTAAAACTGCTTTAACCACATTAACATAATGTGGAGGAGCTCCATCCAGCTTTAAGCAAACGTCCCTCATCTCTGGCTGAGAAAGATGAGGAACTATGTCATAAGTTAATATTGATGCGTAGCTGTCTCCAGTCATTGTCTGATGGGATATGTCATACGGTAAAACACCATCCTCGGTGACAGCAACCCAAACTGTTATATACTTTGATTTCAAGTTTTCTTTGTGTAAGATATGTAGATTTTGTGTGTTATAATAATTTACAATTATATCTGTTTACACAGTACCTGTTCAGTAAAATGTAGCTTTATCAGAAAATACGATACCTTCTTACAATTTGGCATCTTTGTCAGTCTTTTCAATTAACTTGGAACAAAATTCCACTCGTCTGTCAGGGTCATCTTCCAGCAGTCTGTGAACTAAATGTGTTTTACAATGATTTATTTTGTTTCTCTTGGCATACCTTTGAACTGATGACTTTGGTATCCCAGTAGCAGATGCAACTTTTCTGATTGAAATGGTTTTTTTTTTGGAGATTTCAATAAAGCAGCACATGCAATCTCTTCACGTTCTGTGTTAGAAGATCTATGGCAACTGTTTTTAATTGATCCAGGGTCTAGTAGGATAGTCTTCCATTTATGACTCGATGTCCTTGATGGAGGAACTACATTTGGATAGGTTTGTTGAAAACACTTTATAGATTCATATTCATTTTCAAAAGCAATAGCAAAAGAACAACATTAAATTTTTTCTTCAATTGAAAAAATCGTTTTTAGATATGACACAACACAACACAACTAGGTATCAAATGGTCTCATTAATCAATTGGTATCATATCAAATGGTTTCATTGTTGTGTGTTCACAAAACCAGCTGATCAATTTTGAATGGCAAAAACAGCCGTTTTTTTTTTTTGTCATCTAAATATTCTTGTAAGTATAAGTGGTTTTATCCACAAAATTATTGTTCATTTTTGTTATTACTTTGTGTTTCGCCATTTTGATTTGATTGATCATAAGCAAATTAAAATCGAGGGTAACTATTTTACATATCTATGTAATATAACTGTAGAGTTTCCAGTTTGTAGAATGTTGAAAATGTCCGGAATATTAATACAAAAATAGCAACCTCTTAGTGGGTCACGCTGTATATTATGTAGTATAGTGTATATGTACTATGAGCCCGCCCCTGCACGCTTCGCTCACTAACCCATGTGAGAAATGGAAACAGATTACAGTATTATGCAATGTGATATTTTCACTGAAATTACGATTGATTAGGACAGAGGCACTTGAATCAGGGTAGGGTGGTGAGAGAGTGGTATCCTAAATCCTGACGCATACACACTAGGACCAGTTTTTGATATAATAGAGTAATATAAACTTAACCTAAAAACGATGTTGATTGTTAAAAAAATTAACCGATTCTAAATTTGCCAAATAGGTTGCTATGGAAATAAATGCAAATGCTTTCAAGAAGTGTGTGTTGGTTCAGTATAGGCTTAACCTAAAATTGTGTTAAGCTTTTGTTAGAAATCAACTGTTTTATTTATAATACTGTATATAACAACACATGTTTGAGTATAGTAAGCATTTTTCTTTGATTTTTGTTTGTTTTTACTTTTATTCCGATAAAATAACCTAGTAAATCTGTTGGTTGTGAATAATGATACATTTATTTTGCCAAGTTGGTAGCTATGGTAATTTATGTAAATGCTTTCAACAAACCTGAGTTGCTAAGCTTTTGATCCGAATCAGCTGTTTTTTATGGTATAGCGCTGGGAGTAAACCCAGGTATTTTCACTATTTTTACGCTTTAAAATCAAAATTTTGCAAAATCCTTTCTCAGATGTTTTGCAAAATAGATATAACAGATGTTCCAAAAGTATGGGACCCTTTCCGTAACTTTTAGACAACGGAAAGAAGAAATATGAAAATTTGGGAACGGCCTTGGATGATTAGTAAACTTTTTAAAACTTTCTGGACTGCCTTCCCACCACTCGGATGGGCCAACTCAAAATTGTTTAAATGAAAACATCCGGCTTGTGACACGTCATTTTTTCGTCCTTAAATCACAAACATTTTGATACCAAGCAAAGTAAGGTAAGACAACCTTATTAAAAATGGCGGCAGAACAACTTTTTTTCAAAAATACTCGAGCTTTCCGTCAATTTTTTAATAGTTTAAAATTGAAAGTGATCTTGATTTTAAAGAAGTAGAAAAGGGACTTCGATTAATAAGTATTAATAAATGTTCAACACCAACACCTTCCTCCAAGGAGGAAAATAACTTGTTTTGTTTAGTCGGAACATTCATTATGTTGATAACAAAACCGTCATTTTGGATATCGTTGTCGTAGGCCTACCTTATTTTGCTTTGTATCAAAATGTTTGTGGGACAAATCATTTAAGGACAAAAAAATGTTGTCACAAGCCGTATGTTTACATTTAAAAAAAATTGTGTTGATCCCCCTCCTTAGAACACCTCCGGGGGGAGGGAGGGTGGCCTAGAAAGTTTGTGAAAGTAGTTACTTAGTAATCATCCAAAGACATTCCCAAATTTGTATATTTCTAATTCCCGTTGTCTAAAAGTTACGGAAATGGTCCCACAGTTTTGGATCACCTGGTAAATGAAAAAGACGTTATAAACTAAGACGTTATAAACGTAGGCGTTAGCAATTTAAACTCTACGTTTCTTATACACTCCACGTTATAACCACTACGTACGAATTCTCCGAGTTGAATAAATATAACTATATTTAAAGAGATAAGCAAATACAGAACGCATGCGCAGAAGCAGCCATTGAATTAGGTAAAGACGTGTAAATACGTTTACCTCGTGTAGTACTTGTCTGTCTACATTCAGGGAAGGTAAAGTATATTTAATGTTAACAGGGGTGTAAATCAACTCTAGACATATTGCGGAGAAGGTTATGTGATAACCCCGATAGAGTGCGAGCTCAGCTGTGTGTGAGGAGGAGGGATGATAAATATTGTATCAATACATGAAGTGTATTTACTTTCTTTGACGATGTAACCACTTTTGTTAAACACAGCTGAAACCGTTATGTTGTCATTTTTAAAGTGTGTAAGAAAGGATGGTTGAGAAGGTAGAGTAAAATCAGGCATCGATTTCAGACAGCACCCTCCTTTTTCAGCCCCCCCCCCCAAACATTATACAAATTTAAGCTTTGTTATCAGTTTTAAAACAGCACATTAAACAACTAAATAATAATGTTTTTAAAGACACTTAATGTTTTGTAACAATTGTTAGTCGCCACTCCGAATATTGATTACTAATTATTAGATTTAGGACTTATCGCCTTAAATATTCCACTATCGTCGCTAATTATACGACACAGTATAACCCATATACGTCAGTATATGACGTGTTGATAACCCATCATCCGTTCCAGGCGATTAACTTGCATACTATCAATGCGTACTGGGACAACGTCGTACACTGAAAAAACTCTATCCTTGCAGCAACACAATTAATGTTGCGGTAAAAGAAATATTTGTTTACGGGTCAGCAGGGTGTAGTTAACTTTACTGTTAAAGTAAGCTACTGTTGATCTCTTGATATTATAGCAATGTTATTAACTTAGCAGCAAATGTAAGTTCAACAGTAAGCCTAATGTTTCTATGACATTAAGGCACTACTAACTATGTCGCAAGGCTAGTTAATGTAGTAGTGAATATAAATTAATGTAGTTATAACATTAGGTAGAGTGTTTAATATTGTAGTGTTCCTTTACTGGTAAGTTAGTTGTTATTGTCACAAAAATAATAAAATTAGGTAATACATCTACAAAATATTACACTCATATTAGTTATTGTAATCATAAGAGTAATTGCTCTGTGTGTTTCAGTATAACTAACATCCTTGCAAGGTTAGTTGATGTAGTGGTGAACTTCATACTAATACAGTTCTAACACTAGTTAAGATTGTAATTACTATATAGTATGTTTATTGTTAACAATAGTAATTTTTGTCACAACAGAAACAGCTTTTCTTAACTCCGATATTTTATTTCGAAATTTGTCCACAAGCTTCCCCCTGCATACTAACTGTCGAGGTCCTTCAGTTAGAGGAGCTAGGCTATAGTAAGAGTTCTGGAAAAAATAAAAATTAAGTGTAAGGCAACTATAAAATATATTATATAATATACATAGATTAATGTATGTAGTTATTTACATAGTTAAGGACATAACATTTTCACTGTATCTTAAAATAAAGAATTAACGCTTTAAATTACAACTTTTTAAAATGTTAACCTAAATTCTATGTTTAAAGTTACCGTATTTGATAATGAGTTCATTACTTTTAATTTAATTAATTACTGCGACATTTCCCACTGAAGATGGATATTTATTATCTTGAGTAGTAGTTAAGCTAGTTTGAAGTAACTTTTTTGTTAATAAAAAACATTCTTAGTTTTAATAATTCGTTAACAAGGGTTGATCAATACTCGTAAACATCGTAAATTATTTTAAATACATAAATTATTTCAAATATCAAAATAATTAGTTCTGATAAAAGTAATCAAAATTCATTATCCAAATATTTGTATATGCTATTGTTAGGTTTTTGGAGAACATACAAATATTTACAAAATAATAAAATAAGGCTCTGTCATTTCAAATGTAAAAATTCCTAAAACAAGTCATGTTAATTGACTGATGCCATTGACAGTCCAACTGAGGCTTTAATGGAAAAGTACTTCTTAAAAACCAGTAATACACATTAAAAATTCATTCACACATTTTTAAACAGCTAAACAACCAAACTGAATTTTTTTAAATATTTGTTTAACAAATCCTTAATTTGTTGTAAGGTGTAGTTGTTATTAATAAATATTTTAGCGAAATGCCTGACGTACAATTATGCTAGGTTGTTAATTTTCTTTCTTTGAGCATTATATTTTTACTTGAAAAGATATAGGCCTAATATGAATGAATTGTGTGTAGTTGTATGTAGTAATGTTAAATCAGTTAAATGGAAGGTATGTACTAAAAAATAAGTTCCTTTACATGGATTTCCTCCATATTGGATAGGGCAAGTATATCTATTTCATTTTCTGAAATGCAAGTATATTATTTGATAATATACTAATTATGTGTAAATATATTACTAAAATGAATTTTAAATATTTACTAGAATGATTATTAAAACAATAATTTAAAATATATAGAAAATAGATTATTTATATATCTTTAAAAAAAGTATGACAAAGTTATGTATAACTTCAGGCAACCTCCCATAACCTGTAATGAATTTTAACATTGAATATATAACGTATTTATTATGGTAGTTTTTAAAATTACTGCATCTAGTTATAATACTGTATTAATTTATGTATATACCTGAACTTACCTTTAAAAATTGTAATATAATTTTGAAATCCCCATTACGTCAACAAAGATTCTACATCATCAACCATGAATGTTGAAAAAACAAGAAGATCGACAACGAAGCACTTTAGTTATAGCTGTTTGATGTGGTATTTTTTGTTACTTGTTAGTCTACCGAGTACTGAAGAGAAACTGAATTCGAATTTCGTAAAAACGTGAGAAATTGTAATTGTGGACAGGGTAACTCTAAAACAGGAAAAGGCTACCGTCTAAAGGATGTATAGCGGATGTAACCCAGTTCACTGCATAAATAACCGCCTTTATGCTTTGTAAGTAAACTAACATTGTGAACATATTAAGATATTGTTTTCATTCCGTTTTTTAGATGTATATTACGTTAGATTAACCTTATAGTTACATTAACTTAACTTTACGTATATTAAATTAACTATGACATTAACTACATTAGAGTGTACAGTAAAACTCAACATTAAAAAAACCTTACAGCAATGCAAATATTTCAAGCTCTAAAGTAACCATGATATTATAAATGTTACCATGACAGAAAAACTGTTAACATTAATTTTAAGGTTGCAGTACTGTTAGAGTTTTTTCAGTGTATGTAGTCGCTCACCACGAGTCATAAGCTTAAGCAATACGGGGTGTAAGTGTGTTTTATTTATTTATTATGTAATCGTTGTGTAGTTATGTGTAAGTGACGAAGGGAGACTTGATAAATTTGAAAATGGCTGAATATTCGAAACGGCTGTCGTTTAGTGACGATAGTGGAATATTAAAGTCGGTTAAGTCCTACACTAATAAACATAGTGTTTGCCTCTTTTTCTTATTTACCTAGTAGGATCAGAAAGTAGTATAACTGAATTAGGATGATTTAAATTTTTTAATTGAACAATTTGGTACTAATCTTTAGTAGTCCTCGAAGTAGCACCCTTGTGCTCCGACACAACGCGTATAACGCGATTCCCACTGCGCGTACGCCTTCTGGAACTCGCTTTCAGGGAACCCTTTCAGAAACGCCGTCACGGCATTTTGGACGTCTTCGGTTTCCCTTGAAGTCCCGCTTGAGCCGAGGAAAGAGGAAGAAATCCGGTGGTGCCAGATCTGGAATGTATTTGGGGTGAGGCAACGTGGCAACCCTGTGCTTGGCCAGAAACTCCCTCACCTACAGCGCGGTGTGGCACGGCGCGTTGTCGTGGCGAAGCTTCCAAGAATCGGTGATGCCTGGCCACGCCGAGGACTCGTTTGTGTAACCTGTCAAGTACGTCCATGTAAAATCTACCATTCACAGTTTGTCCAGGGGGTGCCAACTCCCTGTGAACCACACCACGACAGTCAAAAAAAAAAAAAAACAGATGAGATGGATTCCTTAACTTATTCTGGCTTTCTTCGGACGCTGGGAGTCGTTGGTGTGCCACTCGGCGCTCTGGCATTTGATCTCCAGATCGTACTGAAAACACCACGTTTCGTCACGGGTAATCACATTGTCAAGAAATTTGAGTTTTCTTGGACACAGTTCAGAATTTCCTGTGAAATTTGTACACGATTCACGTTTGGTTCATCACTCAGGACTCTTGGCACAAACTTGGCGCACATCTATCGCATGACCAAATCTTCGGTAATCATTTGTTTGGACTCTAGCGTACGAAATCCCTAACTCATCAACAATCAGACGAATGTTTGTCAATCCTTGAAGTTGATGGGCGATCAGCGCACTGGTCATCTCCGACGAGCTCCCGTCCCTCCCGGAACTGCTTATCCCACTCGAACACTGTTAAGCGGCTCATGAAAGCAACCCCGTAGGCGTCCTTAATCATTCCGAGGGTCTCAGTCGCGGTTTTCCCGTGTTTGACGCAGCATTTTTTGGTGTAGCGCTGCGTCAAAAGTATTTGGTTTTAGGCCTAATATATTTGTAAGCCCACTGCAATAGTTAGCACAAACTAAGATTTCGCCTTGACTATGACTACTCCCACTGCAACAGGATTCACTGCAAGCTCGGGGATATAATACGTATTTCTGTTGTACTTTGAATTGTATTATTAGACAATCATGCACTTTCGACAATCAAATCATTACAGTTCGCTGAAAAACTTATCCCCTTTCAAACCTTTTATCACATATTTTTCGCAAATAAAATTGCTCCGCCTCTCAAAAACTGGCGCTCATTCTGTATATCGGGGCCTGAGTAACATTCGTAAAAAAACAACGGAAATAGCTGGATTCGAACCAATCTTAGATAAAAACTATGCGTATTTAAACTCTACCTTAACGGAGAAACAATGGTAGAGTTTTTGTTTGCACTCTGGAAAGTTACATCTATGGTTAAAGTTTAGTTATAATTAGATTTAAACTTTACTACAAACTATGACACTGTATGTACTGTCATACGAGCATGCGCACTGAAAGCTATTAGTGATATTAATAATTTCAACAAAATCATTGATTCTATATATTTTGCATTTTGAAGTCGGTGAAACAGCTGGGGATCGTGTGCCGAAGTGGTCGAGACTGGCGACAATGATCCTAAATGTTCTTGAATATTACAGAATCTCCCAGAAGGTTTGAGAATATTCTAGAATATTCCAGAATTTTCTGGACGATCGAAGGAAGTTCCTGCCCGTTAACGTTCGAGAAACCGAAAACAAACTATAAGGATAGAGACTTAAAACTTCACACATATTATCATAATGGTATATAAGCTTCCAGAAAGTTCTAGGAAAATCCAGAATGGTATTGATTCTTCCAGAATGTTTCA
>JAGFPH010000154.1:875378-895257 GCA_018207615.1 Philaenus spumarius
TCTTCCAGAATGGTATAGAATCTTCCAGAATGTTTCATAATGTTCCAAAATAGTATAGAAGCTTTCAGAATATTTTAGAACGTTCCTGAATAGAATAGAATCTCCCAGAATGTTTAAGAATGTTCCAGAATTGTTTAGATTCTAACAGAATGTTTGAATGTTTCAAAATGTTCCGGTATGGTAAAGAATCTTCCAGAATGTTTTACAATATTCCAGAAGGTTTTATAATGTTCCAGAGTGGTATAGAATTTTCCAGAATGTCTTAGAATGTACCAGAATGTTATACAATCTTCTATAATGTTTTATAATGTTTCAGAATGGAGAAGAATCTTACAGAATGTTTTAGAAAGTTGCAGAATGATTCTGGACCATCGAAGGAGATTCCTGTCCCGGAACGTTCGAGAAACCGAAAACAGCTATGAAGATGGAGACTTAAAACACATATATTATTAAACATTTCGATTATTTGCGTCTAATGTATAAAATAGGGTTCGCAGAAAATGTTTTAGACGTGAAATGTACTCATAGACGTAAAATGCACCTCAAACAAGCGTGGTTTTCTTGCTTACTCATAAAACTCACTTTAAGTGTTCTTAGGCAAAATGAACTCTCAATATTTATCTATATTTCATATCTGCGAGCGAAGCCGCGGATACCCCTGCTAGTACAATAATATAGTATTAGACTTTACATTAAATATTTCTAGCGTGTTAAATTGCAAAAAACAATCCCCTTTTGAACTTTGTGTGCTAAACTAAACGGATATTACATTAATGTCAGTTCGTAGAACACTGTTGGTATCAAAGCAAAAAAAAAAACTCTAGGCCAGCGAGTGGGCAGAAGTTATTAGGAAATTAATAATGTCAAAAGCCTCATTTTATTGAAACATTTAGTGAACAAAGAGTTTATACGTTCCTACAGAAACTTAATTTAAATATTATTAATTAATTAATTAATATTAATAGTCAAGTTTGTTATATGTTACAGTCCAGTTAGCTTAGCTTGTATAAAAACTTTTCCCTTTATTTTCAACCTTTTTATTATAACGTCAGTGCTCTTCGATATTTAACACTATTATGAAGGCTAATTACGAGATAATTAGGAGTGAAAATGTATATTTGTAAGGTCACGCAATTAGTGTACATTAACAACACACCAGTTTTACATTGCTTTTAACTGGTGCTCTTTGCGTTTCATCTACATCTTCATACAACAATTGTCCAGTCATTTCCTGACTTTTTGTTAATAACTAGGGGAATCCCCTGCGTGCTCCGAACGTCAACCCCGTTGGAACCTTCTATACACATAATAATGTTATGTTTTCTTTATAATAATGTTGTAGGATTAATAATAACCCCAAAGCTAACATGGTAAATAGTGCTAAATGTTCAAATCAAATTATTTTGTATATTTTTTATAACGGCAGTTATAATAAAGGTTAAAAGAACCAGCAAGGCCCAGGTCTACACTTTGGTTGATTCATTAGTCTAGGCCTAACCTAAGATTTTTTCCGAATAAATTTACAAATATTGAAATAAATAATGTTTTTATCAAAATGAATTATAACCCTTGTTACTCTGGGATAGTGTAAGTTTGTATTAGTAAAACTATTTTTTCAATCAGTTCCAGAGAGTACCCCCTACATACAAACAAACAAACAAACAAATTTTACCTTTTTATAATATTAGCGTAAACTGGAGGGCTCCGCCCCCTGCTCGCTAACCCCCGCGGTAAAGCCCACGCCAACAGATTACCACTTATAAAACAAATGTGTCAATCAGGAAGTATAACAATTTATTTTTATTGTAAAGGGGCTATTACACCCCCTTCCTCCCCAGGTCACCCATTAGACATAACTATTTAAATTGCATGTGTTATTTATTTTATTTCCCATAAAACACTTAAAATTAATAAGTGCCAAATTTTCAGTTATCTAGCTTTAAGGAAATATAACAATTATTTTTTATTGTTTTTTAGGTTATGGGTTGTTATCACATTTTCACCCATTAGCAGCACGCGAAAAAATGAAAATCTAGTTTACTTTTTCTATGCACCTTGTAAAAAATAAATGTACACATTTTCAGTTCTCTAGCTTTAAGGAAAGTATAACAATTAATATTTATTGTTTTAACTGTTGTTTCAACCCTTAAATCAAAATTAATTCTAGCCTATGTTACTCTAGTTACTTCTAGTTAGGATAGCTACGTTTGTTACGTTACTAATGTGACATTTAGCTCTATAATGGAAACGCTGATTCTATTTAACTTTCATTGCGTCAAAACAACTTCATTTGGTATGGAAATGTTTTACAAAATACAAAGCTGCAATGTTGCCCTCTCGGTTTGATTACCATCCTGTCGTCAGTTAAGTCCCGGATACGCAAATATGCATTTAAATGAGTTCAAAGTAGCGTACTACTACGGGGAAAAATCTAAAATTACTACTAAAACCACTGCGTCTCTCTGCTTATCCGGCAATGTAGGCATTATGTTTCCAAAATGTCTGTTCATTTTATTACCAGAATCGTCTAATTAAAGTGGTATTTTTTTACAGACCCTTTTTCTACATATAAAGTGTTTGTTTTCATTAAATTATATTTTACAAACCTCTCTAGTAGGAATTATATATTTCCAATTTCTTAACGTTTAAAAGGCTTAACATAATTGTTTATTTATTGTGGTTTCATATAACAGTTTTATTGATCAAGCAAGAGATTAACCAATTCAATACAAAACAGTATTCATTTTAGATATTCAAAATCGGCTGTTTTTGCTAACAACACATTTGTTGTTTTATGTGTCTGTTAATTAGAAACAAAACATTGTTTTACAGAACACTGTTAGCAAAATATTTATTTCATGTTTACCTCAATTTTGCATCTTAATTAAAAGCTAGAAGTACTTTGTGCGTTATTACATGTATTATACAAGTATCTAATACATTATAGAAATAATTCAACCACGCAGCTGAACCGCTGACGTGAGTTGAGCAAATTTCCAAAATTAAGCTTATAGGCCTATGTTTTAGGGTTTCAACTAACAATTTGTTAAATAGGTCTATTCACGACGGTGCTGAATAGCTGCAAATTGGTTCGCACGCCATTCCGCATATTGGGAGTATTTTCAATATTAAAAGCATTGCGTGCTTCGCACGCCAACCCCCGTATTTTGAGTATCTTCAATACAAAAAGCATTGCGTGCTTCGCACGCCAACCCCACGGTATAATCCACCACATGGCTTTGAACCGGGTACTTTTATGGTATTTTACGTTTTGATCGATTTTGGGGGAACCAAGCGAGCTATAAGGTCGCGTAAAAAAACAAAGTGTGCAGAATAACATCCTACTTTTATATTTGTAGAAAAATATCTAAAACAAATTCATTCTCGAAGGAAATATCTAAAAAAATAGTTACTTCCGGTCAAAAAATGTGCTTTTGGTTGTTAGATTTTTTTGCTAAGTGTTTATTACAAAAAACCCCTAAGTACAATTTGTATTTATTTTCAAGATGTAATTTATAAAGATTTTAAAAAATTGCTAAAATAGTTCAAACCTCACAAGGTTTTAAGAGAAAGAATGTCATTCAAACTTACTTTAGACAAATTTACTTAGTATACAGTTTAATTAAATACTGTAAGTTTATGGGTTTCTGAAGTAAACGGTTTAATGTTTCTCATTTCCAAACATTAAACTTTATAGAATTAACTAAATAAAACCACACAGAATTAAAAAAAAAGTATAGTTATGAAAACAGTGGTCGACCATGATTCTGTTCATAATCCAAACTAAAATCGGACAAATGGGTTTTTGCTAGTTCTGTCCCAAAGTTTCGACTGCTTTCTTCCACCAGTTAGAAGAGTACGCAAAATATCAAATTGATAAAGTGTTTTAATTTCAATCATTTTAACAGTATGACCGTGATTGGACGAAACAGTAAACTAATTGTTACATTCGCAAAGTAACGTTTTGTGCTTTCTTTTTATAAAAACAACAATATCACGGAAATAGTAATCAGGAAAACTATTGCGAAGATTCTTCGCGGAAGCCACGTCCCCCAGGGAGCAGCCTCGTTTAGCTTAGCTTTCTCGGAAATCTTAAAAAGAATTTTCTTCTGCAACAAATTCCCGTCTGTTTCGTTTCTTATACGTATCAGTAAAATGATGTTGAATTTTATTCCAATTTTTAACTCGGTACAATAATTTCAAGTATTTTGTTGTTGTTGTAATAAATAACAATATTTATTATAAGTAACGTAACATATCTTGAATGATTTTTTAGTTTGGCTGTGTAATTTTGCTTTTAGAGTTTAAGCCATAAAAGAATATTTGCTGTGCAACTCTAGAAACTTTCTAGGCGCTTCTATGTAACAAATTTAATAGATTTCTTTTAAGTGTTGTGAACATTATAAGTTAAAAAAATGTATAAATTCATTTGTCTACCTTCACTTTTTAAACGCGTTTTCTAACTTTTGTGAACATTTCAAAAAATATTTGACATAAACAAGGTTTATTTTTCAAAAACGTTTATACTAGTCGAATTCAAAGCTAGATAAAATAAAAACTGATCAAAAAATCTCACAACAAATACGTTTGCTAATGTCGCCAACCTCAGTGATGCACGGGCTACAGTAACATCAGCTGACGTGCCGTAAATATGTATAATTACTTGACGCTGAAAACATGTAGTTTAGTTTGCGCACTGCTGTGAGCGTGCAAAAGTACACTTTATTAAGTATATGTAGTAACACTTCAAACATCTTCCAATTACAATCTTCAGATGACAGCCTGAAGTATCGTTTACAGGCCACCACAAGCAGCATGGCACTGGGCTGGACGATGACGCAAAGTTAAGTTTGGATTTGCTTCATATCATTACTTTAAAACGAGTAGGGATTAGCGTAAGAAAACCTGAGGCCAGTAGTTGGGTTCGAACCTACGTAAATTTTGTGGAGATTCCAAATGTTGCATAATGAACAAGGCCTTTAAACCACCATTTTTTTTTTAAATGTATTATATTTTCAAATTTTCTGTTAATTTTAAGACCAGAATCGCCTATTTGAAATGGTTTATTTTGTTATATGGGCGTTCATTTTTACGGGTCTCTTTTTTTAAAATAGAAGGTGTTTGTTTTCATTACATTTTACTAGGCAATTCTTCCCTATTGGTAATTGTATGTTTCTTGCCTATTGTACCTTCTACTTTGAACGCATTTAAATGCATATTTGCATATCCGGGGCTTTACTGATGTCAGGATGATAATCAAACCGTGAGGACAATATTGGCGCTTTGTACTTTGTAAAACATTTCCATACCAAATGAAGTTGTGTTGGTGCAATGAAAGTTAAATAGAATCAGCGTTTCCATTATAAGACTAAATTTAACTTTTGTAGTTTTACTGCGATTTTACTGCCATACCTAGCAAAAATGTCATCGATAGCATTAAAATCAATACTTATTTTTGGATACATGGTGATAGGCAAGTGTGCCAGTTGTTTCTCTTGAAATCTATTAGAGCTATTAAAAAAAGTTAAAAAGTAACTCCCTTGGACTTTTAGTTCTGTATAATTTAGTGATTTTGAAATGTTTATCTTACCCGCCATTTTTCCATTATGGCGGCCAACTTTCGAATTTCTTATAGAACACCCTATATTTTATGATAATTTTGGATTTTACAAGTTATATTAAGACCTTTTTATGCTTGGTTTTTTTTTATACGACTAACCGTGTAAAAGTTAGAGGGGTATACAGTTTTTAAAATACTGAGTGGATGCTATTTTGGTATGGAAACGTTTTTAAATAACGAAAACGTTCTTGACACTAATAAAGCATTTTTAAACAAGCATATAACTTTTTAAAATCCACAAATACGGTTTTGTTAAAAAATTTTAAAACAATAACGAGGAATTAAGTGAACAAATTACAAACTTGTCACACATGAAAAATTAAGTTGAAAACAGATGTTTAATACCAGCTGATTCACAATCCATAATTTATTAAAATCCACAATCATCGTAAAACATAGGGTGTTTCATAAAAAAATCGAAAGATAGCCGCCATTTTAGAATATAAGAACATTAAAAACTTTATCATCAATTTGAGTACCATTTTCCGCCAATCCTAGCTCCCTACTGAGAAGTAGGTCTCGAGAATGGAGGAACTCCGGAACGCGTCGACAAACTCAAATAAAAGGGTTAAGCTAGGATTAGGGGAAAATTGTACTCAAACTGATCGTATTTATCCTAGCAGATATAATGTATACAATAATTTAAAAACTTTACTTTAAAATGAAAACTTGTAGCCTATTAAACAGAGGGCTTTCATTAAACATTAATGTAAACAATAACAATCAACAGTTGTATTATAGTTTAAAAAAAATAACAAAAAGCGTATTTGATGATTTTTAAAAGTTATTTGTCTAAAAATGCGTTATTAGTGTTAAGAGCGTTTAAATCGGTTCAAAACGTTTCCATACCAAAACATCATCCATTCAGTTAGGATATTTAAAAAAATGTACACCCCTGTAACTTTTAAACGGTTAGTCGTATCAAAAAAACCTCAAGAACAAAACATTCTTAAAATAACTTGTAAAATCCATTTAAAATCATCTTAAAGTATAGAGTGTTCCATAAGAAATACATCTATATAAAGCTAGACGGTAACACTGATTCACTGACATTAATTATGAAGCACTTCCCGTAATCGGACCCCCCTCAACCTTATACTTGAATTAAAGCTCTCGACGAGAAACCTTTGGGAAAATTACTAAAAGTTAACATTTAAAATTTTGAAAGTACCTTTTGGGCGGGAAAGATTTTTTCAAATTTTTTCATTTTCCCACTTTGATCGCGTTTTGTAAGAAAACGGTAAGAGATAGCAAAAAATGTTAAACATAAAAGTTGTAGAAAATTAAATTTCAAACTAACTATTTTCCATCAGATTTAAGATCTAATCATCCGTTCAGCCGCTATTCACCCGAGAAGAAGCTCCGGCACACAATCCTTGAAATTGTCCATGTTAATCTCATGGAGATAATGTTTAATGAGTTTATGACCGATTTATGCTCGGTCACCTATGTACAAACGAGCCAAAGATTAACGAGATTCTGTAGCGAATTTTCTAACTGCGAGCGAAGCGAAGCAGCCATCTGAGGCCGAAGGCCTAGGCGGGTTTGGGACGTGAAGCGTCCAGGGGCAGAGCCCCTAGTAATTTATATAAATGCTAAATAATTAAGGACAGAACGCTGGGGTACTCAACTACAAAATACGTTCCAGGGAAGACGACTTCTCACCAAACTTAAAACATTGTCCAGACAAATAAGACTCAAACAATTTAACAAATTTTTCCGACAATCCCAGCTTACTCAATTTAGCCAATAACAACGGGCGATATAATAAATTACACAGCCAAACGCTTTTGAAAAATCAGACAAAATTAGAAACGTAACTTTTCAATGATCCATGCTTGACGGATGTTCTCTGTAACATAATACAATGGGAATTCAAAAGCAAAAAACGCAATTTATCAAATCATGTATAGTGGACTCAACCATGCGTAAAAGTTGAGGTAAGTATTCACACACATACATATACTGCATGTTTCACTGGACTTCACTACCAACCTCCCACACATGTCCCTCTCCCTTGTGACGTCACAGTAGTTTTCATTAAAAACACATTCGTCTTGTGTGTCGTGTAAAGTGATAATACTGTGGCTATCATTCATTAGTCACAGTTTGGGTCAAAGAAAATTTCAGTTGTAAACTATTCAGTGATTGTAGTTCGGGTAACTGTTACTGATTGAGAATTTTTCCTACTCTTCGCTCATATAATTTAGTTTAATATTTCACTCTGTACAAAGTTTAACCTTAAAATAATATATTAAGCTTTTATTTTTTCAAAATACAAATACCGATATAATGTATTTTAAAGATGTGGTTCAGAATCAGCCATTTTAAGCTAAAATTCTTTTTAAATTTTACTGTTATCCCCCCCCCCCCCCCCCGTGAGTGAATAACATATTTACGACCGTTGGATTATTGTAGCAAAATAAAAGCAATCGCAAACAAAATGTTAACGAAAAGGGCGTCCTGTATTATAAGTCAAACATCGTTGTTACATATTATAGATAAAATAAACGGTTTGGATCGAAATCTGAACAGAATTTTAGGTTAGTCATATATTGAACTTGTTTCTTGGAAGTGTTTACATTTATTACCATAGCAGCCAACTTGACAAATTTAGAAAGATAATAAATATTTGTCTCAACTAAAAGTTTGTTTAGGTTATGCAAAAGTAACCATAAACAAAATCTACAAAAGTAAGCCTATTGTAAAATAACTAGCTGCCACTATTTCGCAATTTAGGAGTAGGCCTACACATACCCGATTTAACGCGTTAATGTAATTCAATTAATTACGTTTATTTATTTACGTTGGTTTATAAATAACAGTTTAAATATAGAATCTTAGAATGTAAACAATCTAACAGCTGTCATGCCAGTTAAACAGTTGTTAATAGATATCGCCTTTCATTAGGAACCATTTGAAGTATAATATAAAAGTTGTTTTAATACATTTGTGTATAGAAAACATGAATTTTAAGCTGTTTGGCTATTTTTCGTCAAAAGCGGGGAACATAAGCTTCAAAATTATGTTTGAATAATTAATTTTTATGAATAATTAAGGGAGATATCGCTTGGTGACAAAAAAAAAACCTTTGAGAAATAATATATAAGGATTTAAATGTCTGGTGTTACATATTATGCTGTTTCCTTATTTGGCATAACCAAATTTGTTTTAAGTGCTGACTATAGATTATTGAAATTATATACCACCATATAATCTTTCTTCATATACATCTCAGAACTTGATGTTTAATCACACTAAATGAAGTATCGATTGCACCGCTTCCACTTTACTCCGTCAATATTATTGCATCTGATTTCACCCATGATGCCAATCAAGCTGATCACAGGAGGTTAAACTCATAACTACTAACCATCTCAACAACATACTCTGGATAAAATTGCATTACCCGTAATTACAGACTCATTTCCCCATTAAAGCTATTTACACGGTGTCAGTTGCTCATGTTAAAAGTAGTAATTGCTTCTGTTGAAGTGACAACCTTTGTGCGGAAATTAGTTGAAGCTGTAATTAATGAACCACATTTGAACTGTTCATGTTTAGTGTTGTCAGATACTATGACTTGTAATTTTAGTAAATTTAAACAGACTACAGTATTGCATAATCTGATATACTCGCTGAAATTACGTTTGATTAGGACATAGGCACTTGGATCGGGGTAGGGTGGTGGTGTGCGGTATCCTAGATCCTGAAGCGTGCGCCGTGTGGCCAGGTTTTTTGTGTGAATGACAGGATATTTTATATAATAGAACCTAAACCAAATCTAAAATCGCTAGGCCTATTTGTAGTTAAAAAAGTAACGGATTTTAAATTTGTCAAGTAGGTTGCTACTTTTTTTTAAATAAAATTTTTATGTAAGGGTCAAACACGTTTACGGAGTTCACGTTTAATTGAATGTATAGCCTACTGTGACTGAAGACTGAAATTCCGAAAACAGGGTTCTTTTATGGATTTTACGTTTTGATGGATTTTGAGGGACCAGAAGAAGGTGCTAAAAAACAGTATGCGCAGAATAATCTATCTTAATTTTCTTAATAAAACCAGCAAAAAATTTCATTATTTCCGATAAAAAAACTTTTGGTTAACGAACTTGTCCGAGCTGCAAAGAGAACTAACGTTTGTACCAAATTTGCACCAAATCGGACTTAAAATGCTGCCGTTAGAGTGAGAACACACATATATATATAATGTCTAATGACACCCCAAAACTTGTTCTGGGGACCATGATCGGTGCTCATTTACTACTCCCGACCTTAGGTCTTACCATAGGGGTCACTGCTACAGCTCATCTTTCCTATGGAAATTCGCTGAAAAGAAACTTGTATTCATTCAAAGATAACTTGAACTAACTTGCCTGATATGTTCACAGAATCGTACATAGACTATGTTTGACTTAATAATAAATATCAATCTTCAAATCAAGTTAATAATCGGTTAAAAGTGTTTCAGATCAAAGCCTAAAATAGTTCCAAACCATTATAACTAGTTACCTAAGTAGCTGTTTATCTTATAGTAACTTGTTCTCCCACTACGCATACGAGTTATTCACTCACTACTGCGTGCGTGTATTATTTACTATAATATTTATAAAGTAGAGGTAATGTTAACAAATCAGTTGTTTATATTACTTGTACACGTTATTTTATTAAATCTGTTGTTGCTTTGAGATATCAAATAAAATCGTAATATCTAATTACATCAGTTCTGTATAACATTCCTTACTTCGCTATTATTGAAAATTCGCCAGGAGATGCAGTAAGGAAGGAAATACGTTTCCATGACATTAAAGCTAAATAACGACCCCTCCCTGCCCCCCTCAGTCACATCAGTTGAATATAAAGTGGAACAGTTATGTATATTTATGTTTATAAAAAACAATCCAGTGTTTGAGATTGGATATCAAAACAAAGAGAAAGGTTAGGAAATGAGGTAATATATTATGTATGAGTTGAAATACCGAAGCTGCATTTATATAGCATGAAGTTGTGCATGTTGATCGTTACTGTACCATCTGTACACTAACGACATCCCTGTTCATCACCCAGTGACCCTACGTCTTTTCGCTGACGACTCCATGTTCTATTACACAACCGCCAATGTGCACTTCGGCACAAAAATCATCCAACGTCAGCTGGATCTACTCGAACCCTGGCTTCGAAAGTGGAGAATTGCTGTTAACACAGACAAAACAGAAGCCATACGATTTACCAATGCGATTACAACGCCTAAAACCACTCTTCGCCTTAACAGATCTCCCATAGCATGGACAAATAAAGTTAAATACCTAGGCGTCACCCTAGACCGAAGGCTAACTTTAACGCATCATGTGAGACTAGTAATTATTTTAAAAGCAATTGGAGCCTGCTCCAAACTTTATCCCGTGATTAGCCACAAAAGCTCACTCCCCCTCTCCATCAGACTGGCAATGTACAAAATGTATCTTCGCCCCATTGTCACTTACGCCGCCCCAGCTTGGTATTCTCTACTTAGCACCGACGCAAGGAAGAAGCTGGCTTCCTTCCAAAACAAAACATTTCGAATGTTAACCAACTCACCTTGGTTCGTTCGAAATACAACCATTACCCAGGGTCTGAAATCCGAGACTATCCATGACTTCATCATCAAGCTAACACAAAAGTTAGCCGATCGAGCAGAATGCTCGAAACACACGCACCTGTCCGAAATCGTGACAGATCCCGCTCCACCGCAAGAACGCCGGAACAGACCACTGCGCCTTGTGCACGACCCAACATGAAATGACTAAATTATTAAGTCATTTCTAAACTCATAAAAACCCAAGCTCGTCCCTAAACTTACACTCTTAATACAGTCAAAACCACAATAAAGTCATTGCTACTTCACACTACTGCAATCGTCTTCAACGGAAGCAGTTAATTATAACTCGAGTGCTCGCTCTCTCGCCAAAACCAAGGTGTTGAACGTAGCTACGTAGTTTCTAATGCTCTTTTTGTTTCTTCTTTAAGTAAATGTTTAGTTTCCCGTTCAAAATGTTAGCTTTTCCCCGAAAACAAAACTACGAGAACGGTTTAACTAAACAAATGCCATAAAAACCTGTTTTCCCATTCGTCAACCAGTTTATGTTTTAACAAAACGGTAAATTATACAGGATTTAAACTCTGAAACTATTAATATTACCACAAGTATATGCTATTCAATAAACATCCTCTATTTACAAGGAGTTTGCCTAGAAAACTTTCAAAACTATTATACACAACATATAAATATTTATACACATACATATACATTTTTAATCCCAAACATCCCAAAACGTGTCCTTGTGATCATGTTCTGTGCTGATTGAACACTCCCGGCCTTAAGAGTCATTGGATTAGCTCATATTTCGTATAAAAAGACTAGAGGCTCGCGGCGATCCATGGTGCAGCCAATGCAAACCGTTTATTTTATAATCTTGTATTTTCATTGAGATGACGATTGAACAGTAACCTATAAATCCACCGCTTATAATGTAAGAGATTGAAATAGACACGACCGTCTCCAATAATTCCAATTGCGGAATGCTTTGTAATTTCACCATTAATATTTAAATAATCAACATTTCTTACTCTAAGTTTATTAATAGTTGTTGCTTCCATGTAGTGAGTCTCATTTGACATATATTTGAAATTTTATTTTTAGATTATTGATATTCAAACGTGTTTATGTACGTTATATATTTAGTTACTACTCAAGATTAATTAGTGTCACTGCAAATATGTTTATTTAAAGGTTATATTGTGAACGTGTTATGTGGGTTACGCCTTCTTTTTAAATGAGGGAAGATAATTTTATAAAGCATATTCCTCATTTAACTACTTTATTACCTGGGCGACGAAACATCGCTCAGTATTTTTTTTGTAAAATTTGTTTTAGGAAAATGTATGTACGAATGTAAATATAATATATATATATATACGAATACATACTAAATAAATATAAATACTTTTCGATCTTACCTACATAATTATGAACTGTTTATTAATTTTTTTTTAAATATGAGTGCAATTAGTTTAACATTTATTAAAATATAATATCTGCTTTAGGTTATTATAGTAATTTTGTACAGTTGATCTATTACTACGTATATATTTCAATACACTCAGTTTTATCATGACTAAATCGGATCTTAACCAAATACTTCCTTCCGTACCATATTCCGGGTATGTCGAGGACGTACTTTTAACGTAGTTGGTCGCTTCTCTAGAAAATGCTACATATAACATGCCATGCATGAAAACTGACTATCTTAAGTCCACGCCGACGAATTCGAATGTTTGGCCTTGAGAGTTGTGTACTATCATGACAAATGCAGATCTTACTGGAAATTGGTGTCGCTGCATGGTACATCCCAGATGACCTTTTAATGAGTCAAGAATTCTTGGTATATGTACCTCTTTGAAAGATTGTTCACCACTCAAATGTAACATCTGGAGCTAAAATAAACAGGTTAACATCTCTTTGTAAAACATCTGGATTGTATCTATAATGTATCTATTCGTCTACGTAGTGACTTTAATGGTGGTATATAAAAGAAGTTCAGAGTTTACATAGGTGAAATGAGCTACTTAGCGCATTTTTGCAGACATAAGACCTAGAGCATTCGATTCCTGACGTCAAAAAACCCCTATATACAAATTTTCATCCAAATCGTTAGATCCGTTAGCGAGATCCCTGAAATAAATTTATATACAAGAATTGCTCGTTTAATAAGATTAGATTAATAATGTAGACAACATTTTAATTTGTTTTGTTATATTGAGAAAAGTTATGTTTAGTTTGAGATGGTTTCTTGAACACCCGATTTTGTCACTGGTTGTAATTAAAAATTAGTAAGCTATCGTGAAAATCACAGGCAGATTAATCAGACACACTTCAGAAATACATTATTTAAAAAAAAAACTATTTAAAAACAACTGACTTTATCTAGGCCTATCTAAACTACGCTGACGGAGATTTTTAACTTGGTAAATGTGTACAATTAAAAGGGATATATTGTAGGCCTGTTTGTTAAAAGTTTGTATTTATATACATAATTACACATCTAAAGAAAGACACAAATATTAACTTCTAATTGTTTTTTATTTCAAATTGATAGATCAAATGATTAAGAAGTTATTAATATTATAGTGAATGTGTATATTATGTTATACGAATATGTACGAATGTTTCTGAAGCTAAACAAATAGGTATTTCTTCTTTAAATTTGTATAAAAGAATATATTGACTATAAAAGGTTGTATTTATATACAGTCTATAACCTCAAAGCAAATCTTAAAACGTATTATTATAGCATACATTAGTTCTTTAACTCATTTATTAAACAAAATTAACTTTACAAGCAATTATAATGATTGAAGTTGTAATCATAACTCCAAAATGTAATCTGCACTGGTTTTTGTTTAGGTATTACAGATGATGGGGAAATCAGCTGTTATATCATATGTTACTCACGTTCGTATGTACGTATTTTTTATTAGGAGTTGATTGTTAATTTCTTCCTAAGATTTGTACTTTTTAGTTGACTTTTAAGTTATTAGCGAATTTCCACTGGAAAGATGAGCTATTCCAGTGACTTCAATGGACCTAAGGTCGAGAGTGGTCAAGAGTACCAACATGGTCTCCAGAACATGTTTTATTGTGTCACTAAACTTTTGATACATATAGCTCTATCTTATCTTCTAAAGCGAGAGATAATTGTTTGTCTGCTAAATGGATCTGGAATCTCCGTCTAAGGATTTTTCATTTTTTGATTTTTTATGGGGCTTTTGGCCACGAGAAATCGATTGGAAATGGTCACCAGTCTGGGAAAATTCGTTTTCTACGTCTTTTTATTAAATTAAAAAGTGAAATTTGTCCATTTTAAACAATACAAAGCACAGCTGATGCAAATGTTTTCAATGCCATTACAATAATCATCTGCTTTCTTTTAAACTGTATATTTTATTAGAGGTAAATGTTGTATCTATTTATAGTTACCATGGCAACGAATACTTCTGCAAAATAAACATACCCTTTATTTAGTTGTTTAATGTTATAGGCCTAACCTAAACGATGTTCACGGAAATTTGCAATAATAGTTATTGACGTGAGCGAACTAGGCCCTAGGCCTAGTTCGATATTGAAATATTAAACTTTAATTTAGGCCTGACTTATTTCTGAGGCATAGCGTTGAAATTATGGTTAATCCTTTAAACTGTATTTTTATTACAGGTAAGCCTAATGTTGTCTATACCCTTTATTTAGTTGTTTAATGTTATAGGCCTAACCTCAAAACTCAATAATCCAATATTTATTATTGAAATCATAGCCCTGCTTATAATCGAGCTTTAGCTCGGTCTCCTGGTACTATGTATAAATGTGTTGGCACTCTAACGTCCGTCCGATTTGGTCCAAATTTGATAATCTACACACGTTGGTTTTTAAGTCGCTCGGATCCAAAAACCGGAAGTAGGTTTTTTGACCTAAACTAAATTTTCGTACTAGAATGACACTTTTTTTAATATCGAAAATTCTTTTGCACATTTTGTTTTTTAGTCAGTCTGGTTCCCTCAAAATTGATAAAACCTAAAATACCATCCAATTTCCCGGTTCAAATTCACGGGTATTTTACCGTGGTGGCAGAGTTTCTGATCGGAGGCCGTCAACCAGAATGCAAACTCGAATTTGTCTGCAACGAGCATAGCGTGAGCCGGGACTGGAGGCTGGACAGTATTGAGTGCCTTCGTGAGTCAAATAGTTGGTTGAAACCCTAAAATATCTTAACTTAATTTTGAAAATTAGCACAACTCATCCAGGACTTCAGCTAAATGATTGAATTATTCTATTGTTAATAATTTCACTCCTACTTTTAAAGAAATTCAAACAAGCCTTTTGTGTTATATTACAACATTACCCTTCTGGAATGTGTTGAAATTAAAAATATTTCAATCTCGTGAAAGAATGTAAACGTGTGGATAGATAGAAAGGAAGTTGCTCTAATAAAGCTTTACAACACCAGGGTATAAAACTTTATTACACCGCTGCAGCCCGCATTCAAGTATGGTTATTTTTGTACTTTGTCATAAACTGAAATTTACCATACGGTATTATAAAACTGTACTTAATAATACGGAGTTTTTTTAAAAGCTTATTACCCAACTTAACTTTTGGATATACTGAAATAGAGCTTAACTCTTTTGGTTTTTGAACTAGTTCGCCTATAGTTTATTTTATGGCAGATGGAAATTTTTCCCAATTTCTGAAAATAGAGAAATTTAAAAATGGCATCTTCAGAAAATCACTTTTCTTATACGAAATATAAGGCCAACATCTACATTTGTTTTGAGTTCATATCATGGAAAATAGAAATTTCATAATTAAAAAAACATTTCACAATACTTTGTGAACACTTGTAATGTTGCCTTTTATACCCTTTGTTTTAATATCACATTTTATTATACCTATAACGCTTGTAATTAACGTTGAACCTATGGGCCAAGTTTTTTCCTTCTAGTATCCATTGAATTAGTGTATCTGCTTGTACAGTAACGCCATTCGTGTTACATTTCTCACTTTCTACATCCCACAGTATCAATTCGATCTCAGAAAACATAACCAGGGGCTTCTAATTCTGGGAAAACACTAACAAAAATTAAAAAACACTTCCGAAGCGAAGGTGAAATTTAACTCAACCTAACCTAACCTAACCTAACGTAACCTAACCTAACCAAACATAACACAACCTAACCAAACCTAACCCAACAAAAGCTAACCTAACCTATCTAATCTAACCTCACAGATTATAACCAAACATAACCTAACCTATCTTAATCTAACCTCACTAACCAAACCTAAACTAATCTATCTTAATATAACCTCACAGATTCTAACAAAAAAAAACCTAACCTATCCTAAAAACCCTAATTTAAAATATCTTAATATAACCTCATAGGTCCTAAACAAACCTAATCAAACATAACCTAAACTATCTTAATCCAACCAAACCTAACCAAACCTATCTTAATCTAATTTCACACATTCTAACAAAACCTAACCTAAACTTATACAACAAAAACTAACTTTTAGATCAGAGTGACGTGGTGGTTAAATTGCTCGTTCAATTTTCTACCTAACAGTTTGCTAGCCTCTTTTTCTTTTCCATCAAACTACCTTGGTATCACTTCACAGATATCTTCAGGATAGGCAATATGGTATATATTTATTCGAGGAGGGCAAATCTTCAAGTACACCTTATAATAAAAAAAAGGAAACTTTACCTAACCAAACATATAAACCAAATATAAAGAATACTTTTAACGAACACAGATTCTCAATAAATACGTGCTGAAAGAACAAATTGTACCAAATAGTCCACACAGTGGTGGCCTTGCATGTAATATAAAATACTACGGTTATATATTCTCACAGTGTATGGGATGTTTACATGAGACCGCTTTAAAATATGTTTTGCATGTAAAAACACAGTAACTTGAAGGCTGAAACAGCATTATTTATACAGGTGTATTTATACAGCGTTTTGAATGATTATTTAGAGTTTTGTGTTCAGACTTGTTGACCTTTATTAAATAACAAGCGGCTCCGCAATCAGACTAACATGATCACAAAGTTGTTTGTGAAATAATTTACCATAGAGTATATTTAAGGCAGAATGTTTGTAAACAAAGATAGAAATCGAGTATGGTTTGCTTGTTTCATATTTATTTTATTATTTGAGGCACAGTTTTATATATTATATTGGCCAACGGTATATATTTAGTTTCTAATTTATTTACGAACATTCTATATTAAGGTTAGATGAATAAATTCAGTAAGATTTTAAGGTTACAGTATCATTTTTGAAAATATGTTTATTTCACACTAGTACGACCCGGCAGTGCTTCTATATTGCTTGATTTAGAATATAAATATATGCTTAGATTAAATTAACAAACACCATTTAGTGAGTGTATTGAAAATTTAATTTTGAAGTGACTTTGAAATTATTACATAACTTTAGCTTTACAGCTTACAGGCAGTTATTTTTATTTATATTTATTGTATGGGGGTGGCAACCCCAATTCAACCCATTAGACTGTATTAGTTGTAACGTATACACACTCCTGGCAATGATATGGATAAACTTAATTTTTAGTGAAATTGGTTCAATAATTTTTGAGTCTACAGAGGACAAAGAAAAAAGAAACTAAGAAACATTAATCTATACTAAAGAGGTACAATTTGTTTGTTTGTGTTTATGTAGGGGGTAATCTCTGGAACTACTGAACCTATTGAAAAAAATAGTTTTACTAATAAAAACCTACACTATCCCTGAGTAACATTCATGATAAAATATTTTTTTATTTCAATATGGTAAAATTTAGTCGGAAAAAATCTTAGGTTAGGCCTAGACTGATGGAACCAATACATGTATTTATATTTATTGCCAATTGAATTAATTAATAGATAAAGCAGTTGTTTGTTCCAATATTTCCACTGACACCTGATTTCAAACTCTTAAGCAATTATTTCAGTTTTTAACTTTTAGGTTAGGTTTTTAATAAAGTGTAGACCTGAGCATTGCTGGTTCATTTAACCTTGTTATTAATGCTGTTATAAAATATACGAAATAATTTGATTTGAACATTTAACATTATTTACAATCTTAGCTTTGGGGTTATTATTAATCCTACACCTTTATTATAAAGAAAACATAACATGGTTATGGGTATAGAAGATTCCAACGGTGTTGGCGTGCGGAGCACGCAGGGATAACAACTAATTTATAAATATAGAGATTGAGTTCAAAATCATCTGATATAAATATTTGTTGTATCACTGCTACAGTACAACTTATAGTCAGAACACTGTGTTATATATTAATATTTATGGCTTTTTTCGAAACATACTGTTTTGTTAGGTCTATTTCTAAATTCTAATGAACCGATTAAAACAAAATTGGTTTCTTGTTAAAATATTAGGATAATTTAATTTTTTTTTAAACTTACAAAGAACCTACTTTTCGAGAAAAAACTATGATAACTGGTTAATTTACCTAACAGTTACGGAAGGGATTTTCCTTTTCTAGTGGGAAAGTTTTCTCATTAGGGATTATTTGCAAAACACTAGAGAAGCTCTTTCCAAAGGCGCCCTTTTTCCAGAAGTTTCCTCTTTATATAATAGGATGTATTTGAATTAAGAGTGTACCCTTTCTACGAATAAAGAGTTGTGTTTTGTCTCAAAATGAATGTTAAACGTTCTCGGTTAGGGAAAAGAATGATGATGCCTTGAGGGAAGTAAACTCATTAAGTCAACGTGACTGCAAGGGGACGTCGAGGCTGAACTGTCCTCTATTATGAAACAATCTTAATTCTTTAACTCTATTGTTTGTCAACACCTTACGTTATTTGCATTGCAAACGTAGGTTTTATTATTTCTTTATGGAAGAGACTCGATTGCTCAAAGAATAAATACATTAAATCTTCCCATTTTGATAAAGCTACTTCCATTATGAATTTGATTCGCTTATAATTGACTGAATTTCTAAAGACGGATATATTTTAGCATACATTTTTTTATTACTACCTGATCCGGCCTGCAAACTTACACTCATCATCTAGTAATACAATTTTTTAATTACAAAGAAGAAGAATACACGAAAACATTTTACGAATTCAAAACATTTCTGATATTTTAATGGTATTAATTAATATGACATACAAGAAGTGAGGTTAATAAACGAACTCTTTAAACTACATTCAGTATATTGTGGGAAGAAAGCATTTTCTTGTAGGTTTTAATTAACCTCAGTTTGTTTTAATAAATCTGGCAACAAACAATGTAACGGTAATAAGTAAAAAAATATAAAATAATAAACTTTAATTAAATTCAATTTAATGAGGAACTATAAACATGAAGTGCATACTTTGTAACGTGAACTGTCTTGTGTTTTCTTAATAAGGAAAACACTTTGCAGCCTTTACTTCATATTCAAGGTTCCGTGTCTTAAACGGAAACAACAGAACAGCTGTTCTGGGTTCACTTGTTTGTATGTCTACAATGAAACTTGACAAAGACATGACATGCATATATTTCAATAGCTTAATTACGCAGCAGAACCGTTGAAGTGAGTTGAACGAATTTACATAATTAAGTTTGTATGTTTTAGGGTTTCAACCAACTGGTTAGCTTCCTGCGTGTTTGAAATATAGTAGTACAATTTGTTTGCACCTCAGTCCAAAACCC
>JAGFPH010000154.1:895267-921944 GCA_018207615.1 Philaenus spumarius
CGACCTTGCGGCTTCGGATTATGGACTGCTTCGCTTACCTCACAGAGGACACACTCGCTTCCCTCAACATCACCGCCATAGTCCCCAGGGCTCTATAACAAGGGCTAAACCGTTTGAAATATAGTAGTACAATTTGTTTGCACCTCAGTCCAAAACCCTGGCTCACGCTCTGCTTCGACCTTGCGGCTTCGGATTATGGACTGCTTCGCTTACCTCACAGAGGACACACTCGCTTCCCTCAACATCACCGTCATAGTCCCCAGGGCTCTATAACAAGGGCTAAACCGTTTCTTTGATCTCGGCACTGTGCCGCCAGTTTCACTCTGACGTCACCATGCTGACACGCACCAGCTGGTAATATTTCAGTAATGTGCGCGCTTTCGTTAACTCGCTGTTGTAACTCGAGGGAAAGGCTTCAGTAAAATAAAATTTAGATATTCTTAATCTGCATAAAGTACGGATTCTAACAGTATAAAAAACTTCTATTTTAACAGGTATTTCGAATTTTAATAATTGAAAATATTTGAGAATTATCACAGACCGACATGGAAAAGTTACTAAGCGACGAATGTTTTTATTTTTGGGTTATAAACAAACTTCTAGCGGGAAAGTTGTAGCCAATGAATTGATCTAAACTATCCAATTCACAGATCTGTGGTAAAATGGTTACATCATTATGAACTCGTTTTTTAAATGAGCGCGAGGAGGTGCCGCGCCGCGACTCCCGAATTACAGTTGTTTGATACGGGAATAACGTTTATGTACATATTGTTATTTTAAGGTATTATAGTAAATCAGTTGTCCCCAGGTAATTATGCCAGCTAGCAAAAAATAAACATTTTATTTTAACATAAACTAATTATAATTTATAATTAATATTTGATATTATTGATGAAACATTTAAATACTCCGCAAATTAGACAACAATGAACAAATTATTTAAAAGACGGCATATTTCTTTGTTATAAAGCAATTATTTTAATTAAATACGAAGCTAATTTTTTTTACGTAATTACGATTTTCTTTTTCCATCATTGATCTCTAATTTCATTTCTTTGAATGTACGTAATAATGATATTATTTTTTAAACGTTAACCTCCAACTTAAATTTTTGTGTTCACTTCAATAATATCAAATTTGAATTATAAATTATAATTAGTTTATGTTAAAATAAAATGCTTACTTTTTTCTAGCTGGCATAATTACCTGGGGACAAGAGTGATTTACTATATTACCTTAAAATAACAATATGCACATAAATGTTATTCCCGTATCAAACAACTGTACTTCGGGAGTCGCGGCGCGGCACCTCCTCGCGCTCATTTAAAAAACGATTTCATAATGATCTAACCTTTTTATCACAAATCGGTGAATTGGATAGTTTAGAACAATTCATTGGCTATAACTTTCCCGCTGGAAGTTTGTTTATAACCCAAAAATAAAAAATGTCCTCGCTTAGTAACTTTTCCATGTCAGTCTGTGATAATTCTCAAATATTTTCAATTATTAAAATTCGAAATACCTGTTGAAATAAAAGTTTTTTATACTCTTAGAATCCGTACTTTATGCAGATTAAGAATATCTAAATTTTATTTTACTGAAGCCTTTCCATCGAGTTACAACAGTGAGTTAACGAAAGCGCGCACATTACTGAAATATTACCAGCTGGTGCGTGTCAGCATGGTGACGTCATAGGCGATCGATACTGGGTCACCGTAAATGATCAAAATGGTATAATAGCCCTTGTTATAGAGCCCTGATTGTCCCGACCGAACCAACTTACAGCCCCCCACTCTCAAAGCTACAAACCGGATGCAATTGGCGTAGTAGAGCCAAACATTTTCCATTTGCACATAAACACACCTCCCTTAATTCAAAAGCTTCTAATTAAAAGTATACTAATACTAATATGGTAAACAATACTCCCCGGGTAACAATGTTTCTTCATTTTACTTTCTCACTATACTATACACTAGTATAGAGAAAGTATAGTGATCGCCAACAAAATCGATGTTGAGATTTTTGTGGAAATATCCGTTTTGGGACCCCCTGAGTCCAAAAAAGTGGTTTTTACAAAGTGTCTGTCTGTATGTATGTATGTAAGTATGTCTGTATGTATACAAAGCTAGAGCGAAAACTATTCTTCCGATTTCAAACAGATTTGCACCAGACATGTCAAGTAGGCCTGTGTAGATGCACGAAAAATGGTTTGAAAATTTTTGAAAAACAACTCCCTTTTTGGCAAAAACCCCCCAAAAAATCAGTTATTATTTTTTATAAAAAAACGGCTTTAACGATTTTGATCAAATTTGCCTTATTGGTAGCCTTTAATGTACCCTACCATATGCAAAAAACAGCATCTTTCTAAAAATTTTCGTATAGCTAATAATAATAATAATAATAACTGATTTTTGGGTTTTTTGTCCATAAAGGGGTTTGTTTTTCAAAAATTTTCAAAACCTTTTTTCATGCGTCTATACATCCCTAATTGACGTGTTTGGTGCAAATTTGTTCGAAATCGATCGAATAGTTAATATTCTTTCTAGATAATAATAATTATATTTATTAGTTAATCTCCTACTTTAATAAATCACCTCTCCTATCCCTCCTACTATTATGAAGTCACAGTGAAGAATCTGTTTAATAATTTAAATATTTTTGTGAGAAAGTATGTGCCAGTTCCTGATACCGGTTATGTATTCAAAGTTTGGCCAAGGTTAAGGAGAAGACATTTGTGTGCATTAAAATGTTTTACGTTAAAACCATTGAAGGTAAACAAAAGCAATAATGAAAGGACTTGTCAGTACTGGAAAGATCAACAATAAGTTGTAAGTTTATTCTAATTTTCTTACGGTATCTAGTCGAAATATTTATATTTTCTTTTGAAACCTTTTTTCTGTACGAGAAAAATCTTTAGATATATTGAAAACGATGTGCTAAAGATATGTTGCCATACACGAAGGTTTATGTGCAACTGTAGCGGATTACTTACAAAAACTGCGTTCACCTCATAGCAATAACATAAGTGTAGGGTACAGCCTGGATAGGGACGTTCTAACTATATTGAATGCTTAATTTAATGATTATGTGCAAGACAAAGTTTAAGTTAGTTTCTTACATTTAATTATTGAGTAGTGAAGGTTTCAGTTTTGTCAATTTGGTTGTTATTTGTTTATAATGATGTTTTTACACATACCTTTGCAGTCGATCTGATATCTGAATTGAGATTTGAATATACAGAGCGTCTCACGTAAAGTGAACCAAGAGCTGACTTTTTATCTAAACAGGGTGATTTTTTTTGGAAAACGTACCGCCTCTATTATTTAAAAAACGGAAAAAGAGATGTACAAAATCCGAACTCGGGACAGTTGTTTAACATTAGGGGGAACTTTAGAAAACTTATTTACAAAATCCAAAAGCCCCAACAGCCGCATCTCGAAAATAATTAATGGACGCATATGGCTTGTGATACATCAAATTGTATATTGAATTTTTTTAAATGGGTGTATAGGAGGGGATGGGTTTTTAAATATGTTTTCTAAGGTTTCCCTTGAATAACTATCCTGATTTAAGATTTTGTATATTTCTTTCGGGGTTTTTTCCATAATATAGATGCGGTAAGTTTTCAAAAAATCACCCTGTATATGTTTTCTTTAAGTTTAGAATCAGAAGCGAGCTTTAGAATATTGAAGAGTGTCTGTCTTTTGAATGACCTTTTTTTTTGTCTCATTTTCCTTCACGTTTGAGTACATTATCCGTGGAGTTTATAGGCTTTAATTGATTGAAATCGGCCCAACACTTGTTAAGACATATTTCATGTTGTTACTGTTTCTGGCAAAAAGAATTGATATCAATAAAATTGACAGTAGATGTAAAGTAATATATTGCCTTAATTTTGCTCCATAGTGTGACTTCGTTTGTCTTTATATTAAGACGAATTTCGGAGTCGGAACTCCATCCTCAGTTTATCCCTCGTTTAGGTCGTTAAAACATTAAAACATATAAAACACTTTATACACATAATACACTTGTTTATAACGCTCAGTTACGTGGGCACTTCTGATTTGCAGTGAGGCTAGGATTGTAGATTATTTGTTTGGTCTTATCATTCTATTGCATCTCAAAGCCGTCTTATACAAGGAGTTAGACTGGTAAGATAAGTTTTAATTTAATTTATTGTCTGGTGATTGTTTAAATGTTTTGTAGATCTCAAATTCCTCAATTGCGTTCATCAGTCCTCCGTTTTTTGTGGAGTGGTGTCATGTTGGTTTCGAAACCTGTGTATGAATGATTGTTATTAATTAAATGTTGTGCATAGCTCGATCTATCAGCATAAGTTGTCTTTAAGGCAAATGTTCTTTGAAGCGCTCCATAAAAGTTCTGCCCGTTTGTCCGATGTAGAAGCAATCACAGTCGTCACACTCTAAATTTATAGAAGCCTGATTTCTTATCTCTAGTTATGTTTGTGTTTTTACGCAAGATGTTTTATATATTGTTATTTGTGGAATGTGTGCCGATATTGTTGTATTTATTGAAAGTATTTTTCAGAATTGTAGGCATTATATCGGTGTAATCGGTGGCAACAAATTTCCCTTTGTCCGTTCCATTCTGTAAAATGTTAGGTTTTTTTTTGTATTTTTTTTTACAATTTGGTTTTCCTATGTTTCTCCAATAACATGACAACTATTTTACTTTTGAATCCATTTGTTCGAGCTGTATGTCTAATGATGTTCAGTTCTTTTTCAAAGTCTTCATTGTCGAGTGGTGTGGATAGGAGACGTTGGACAATGAATATGCTGCCATTTTTTGTGTCCATGGATCGTTATATACGTTGTAATTTCTTTTCTAAATATTTTGTTTAAGTCTTTCGGTTATTTTAGTTACGGTTACACCAAGAAACTTAATTCTGCTATATAGCTTGGTTTCCATATTAAACTGTAATTTGAAATTCATACAGTACAAATATTTTTTAACATTTTTCGTTCGTCTAATGGTAAACTTGAATACGATTTTTTAATTTGGACGTAATTCCGACTCCGAAACGCCTCTTAATATGATGACAAACGAAGTCACATGACGGAACAAAATTAAGGTAATTATGGTTACTTTACATTAACTGTTATTCAATAGTGACTTGGACACCGAACAATGAATATTAAAATAAAATTAAGCGAAGAAACGTAATAGAAATGTAAGTCCTTTTTACTAACAAACTAAAGTATGAGGTTATGTCCGACATTAAACGCCCACTGTACGGATAAAGAATGGCAATGCCTTGAGGGAAGTGAACTCATTAAGTAAGGGGTGTCTAGGGTTAAAATAAACTGTATTATGAAACCCTTCTGTAGCTTATGTTATCTCTTTTAAACTCATGATGTTTTATTTTTAGGACTCGTCGTCTCCACCCACATATAAGTGAGTTGGTATTTGTACGTATTTAATGTCGTTTCAAAACTTGAGGCGGCTATTTCAAATAAACTAAGAAGAGTTTATTGTTAAAATAAACATTAAATTTTATCTTTTATAGTGGTGCGAGTGGAGTGATTATGAAGTAATGAGCGTGCAACACACAAGTGACTCATCTAGTTATCTATACATTAAATGTTAAGTTGAAATGTCTGTCTGCGATTTCAAAATATAAGTTTTTTTCTAAGATCATATGGTTATTCACACATTTTATAAAAACCTAAACACACATTTATAATAATTGTTTGGTCTGTCTGTCCGTCTGCTGTCTGAAAGGTTACCCGGGTTAATCTCCGGAATAGCTAAACCGATTTTGACGAAACTTTGATTAACGTGTTGATGACTTTTTAGAGAACATTTTAGGCTACTTTTTATTCCGAAAATATTAAAAATTTTTTTGTTATATATAAAAACTATGGACAAAATTACGGGTTCTGCGGACAAATGATGGGGATATTGCGTGTCTATTTCGATCTAAGTCTTACAATATGTACAGGTCACAGCTACCCCCACCACCAAACTTAGATCCTAGTGCCTCTGTCCTAATCAATCATCATTTCTATAAAAATTCCTATTCAAAAAATTTAAAAATTATGAATAAAATTAGGGATTTTGTGGTTTGAATTGGCATCACCATATGTCACCGAAGGGGGTTGGCGAGCGAAGCGATCAGGAGCAGAGTCCTAGTACTTAAAATAATCAAAATTGTTGCTGTACCGACTATTTCTTCAGTACTAATTCGTTATTTCAATGACGTGGGTGTATTTGGCAAACGCTTCTTCAATATATTTTACAATGATTGCTATTGTGCCACATAACTACAGTAACAAATAAGATTACTGTTTTATTAGGTAGGCCAATTATTGCCTTATTACACTTTCTTTGTAGGCCAATGACAAAAATAAAGCTGTTTAGTGATTAAATAGTTTGTCAATTTTATTAGATGTCGAATTTAATCTCTTTTTTTAGTTTACATTAATTCAATTATTACTATATTTGCCAAAGGTTACCAGCAAACAACTCTTTGTTAATGTACTAAAATTATTTGTAAACCATACAACATAAGATAACGCACTGTACACGATTCTTTATACCTGGTAAATCTTAGCTTCAGTTTGAACTGAACACCCAGATAAACCTTTTATTTTCTGAGCATTCAAAATGTTGTTTTGGAAATTTATTTGTTCTTTAACCTTCCATCGGGCGCTTCACGGAGGTGATCTCCGGTTCACTAGATTTTTTGGGAAAAACATTATTTTTATACGACTAGCAGTCTTGTTATTCAACATACTTCCCGTTCAGGAAGAAATATTAAACCATAAATTCCCCTAAATATTGTTAATTGAGTACATGTAGTGTTTTGCCTAAAGACTGGAAGTAGGCCTAGCCTCAGTGAACGCGTTGTCGCGTTACAGTCGTTCCCGAGAATAGTTTCTTGTGAGCACTTAGGAAATAGTAAGAATAGAATTCTTAAACGCCACACACTTTCGTAATTAATCCCAGTGTATTTCATCGATCCACCATCTCATTCCCACTCAAAATTTATCTATTCAAAATTTAGTCATAAAATTTCTATAAAGTCATTTTTAGTTACAGATAAGCAGCCATTGTTATTAAACAGATGCTGTCTTCCACCAAGACTACGGTCTTGCCAATTTGCTAGGAAATAGTAAATACATGTCACTTTGTATTATTTTTGTGATTTTAAAGTAACGAAATTGTACTTTTTTCAAGTATTCAATTAGAATTTATTATAAGTAGGCCTATGCTAATTCTTAAGTCGTATCTTGACGATGGAAATTTGCTAAAAAAAGTTACTTTTGTGTAAATGACCAAGGTTCCGTGTATGTATCTATTTAATGTTTCAGCATTAAGATGTTCCAGAGTAATAAACCTAAAAGGCGCTATCAACGTTTTAATGCATTTATGAATGACGTGATCGAATGTATACATTTACATATTGTCTAATTTACTTTAACTTTTACCTTACCTACTTTGGATCAGTTTAAAGTAACAAGATACGCAGAAGGGTCTCCTCGACTGAGGGTGGGGAGCTCTCTGGGGGTAAACTTGTTAAAACAAACCACATTTAGTATTCACAGACAATCCCTCTGCACAGCGAGCCCCGGTGTCGGTTTAACCCTGAATTATAAATACACTGCTTCAAGATTTATTAATACGTGGAATTTGTAAAATATTTAATTTTGATTGTACCTCAGTGTTAAAAGCTGTTTTATGTTTTTATTCACTTAGCAAACGATTTTATTTAGCTCGGCTTGTAATAATGTAAACAAATCATGTATGCTAGTTTTAGTGGCAAACGGTGTTTAGGTACATCAGTGAAACTTAAGGAAACTTTGTGGCACAACAATAGTTCCTTTTGTAAATACAATTTGACCCATTTAATAGGAGGGAGGGTTGCATGGGGAAGGTAAACACCTTAAAACACAACTCGTAGTGCATTATGTAAAGCTTACAGAAAAACAAATCATTGAATGGATGCACACACTAAGCATTTCTTTGATTAAACTAATATTATTATTGTATATAAATGTTTAATAGCATCTCCTGTAATGTGATTGTAAAGTAACTAAATTCAACTTGCTTTTTACGTAATTAATTGGAATTTATTATAAGTAATTTGTATCTTGACGCAATGAGGAAAAGGGTGGAAAGGACAAAGAGAGGAAACTTGATGGAATTAATTATACATATTTAGTAAACATATTAAATTCCTTAAAAGTAATCAATTCAACTATTAAACGGTGGAATAGTTTATCAAATAAATAAAGATAAGTGATCAAAGAAATAGAAACAACACTAAATATTTGTTTTGATAAATTAAAAACAAAATATTTCCCGTGCAGGAAAGGCAAAGGGATATTAGCTCATACAGCTGTTAATGTGATCAAAATTATTTTATTTTATGGTTTGATGAGTTTAGAATTTAAAAATCGTGTGTGTAGAAGAATATAAACCTGTAAACTACAAAAATAAATGTATACGAGGTGCATTCATAAAGTAGCCTAAGTACCGTTTCATTCTAGTGCCGCCGCAGTGGGTCTGGCGGGGTCTCGCGCATGCTGTCTTCCTTGTTCACAGGCTCTCATCTGACGCCATTTTTGGTTGCTTTACGTTGTATTTTCGGTTTGCTCTGCATATTTGACATGTTTAAGACGATCCCGCCGACTGTGAGATTCGTGATATAATTCGATTTTTGAACGCATGGAGTGTGAAACCAGCCGAAATTGATTGTCAAGTTAAAGATGTTTACGGTGTATACGCGATGAGTGATAGAGTGATGAGAAAGTGGGTTAGAATGTTTAATGAAGGTCGAACAAATGTCAACGATGAGGCTCGGAGTGGTCGGCTTTCTGTTGTCAACGATGATATGGTAAGGAAGATTGTCAAGTTAAAGATGTTTACGGTGTATACGCGATGAGTGATAGAGTGATGAGAAAGTGGGTTAGAATGTTTAATGAAGGTCGAACAAATGTCAACGATGAGGCTCGGAGTGGTCGGCTTTCTGTTGTCAACGATGATATGGTAAGGAATGTTGGTGACAAAATCCACGAGAACATACGTTTCATAATGACGCTTTCAGACGAATTTCCGCAGATTTCACGAACTGTTTTGTACGAAATTGTAACAGACCGCTTACGTTGCCTCAAGGTGTGTTCTCGATGGGTTCCAAAAATGCTCACTGATGTTTACAAAACCAATCGACTTGGCAGCGCTTTGACATTTCTCACAAGGTTCAGTGAAGAGGGAGAGGACTTTTTAAACTAAACTGTGACGGGTGATGAAACTTGGGTTCGTCATGTCACACCAGAATCCAAGCAACAATCAATGGAGTGGAGGCACACTCAATTTCCGAAAAAACAAAAGCTAAACAATGTCATGACAAAAAAATCATGTGCACTGTGTTCTGGGATAGGAAGGAAAATCGGCACGATATTGTGAAACTTTCATAAAACTATGGTGTGCAATTCAAAACAAACGGAGAGGAATGCTCAGTAAAGGAATTGTGTTGCTCCGTGACAATTCTCGGCCCCATACTGCAGGTGACACTCAAACAGGGATTCGACAGTTTCGTTGGGAGCAGTTCAATGATCCGCCGTACTGCCCGGACTTGGCGCCATCCGACTACCACTTGTTCCTGCACTTGAATCGCGAGTTAGGCGACAAGCACTTCGGATCTGACGGTGTGGTGAAAAACGCTGTAGCGTCTTGGCTATCGTCACTGGCGGGAAGTTTCTGTGAAGAAGGTATAGAAAAGCTGGTCACCCTCTACGACAAGTGTTTGGTCATTGGCGGAAACTGTGTAGAAAAATAGTTTAAGGTGTACTCTTTCATGTAAAAATAAAATTGGCTTGAAAAATATTGTTTAACTAATTTGCTAGGCAGAAATTAAACAAGTTAATTTTATTTAATAACAGATGCCTATGAACAACTGATTAATCTTATATTATAATAAAATATCATTTAAAATTGGGAGTTTAAATTCATTTTGAATATTAACCTCTTTCCTGTGTTATTTTACATGCTATATGTTGGTTCCACTAGTGATTCAGTTTATTAATTAAAAACAGCGGCAATGAAACAAATAACTATTTCCAAAATAAAAGCAAGAGTAGCTACCATAGACCAATTCCTGCCTGCAAAATAATAATAAGTCATAGTTTAGCTTGTTAATACAATCAAATTCGTGTTATATAACAAAGCGTCGCGTTAGTTCACTGAAGTTGTGAAGACTGAACTAAGCAGTGTGACGCGAATTGGTTGAGCGTGGGAAACGTTGTTAGTGACCATCTCAACATAACAAATAAATGATTTTATACAAAATGTTTAGTGATAAAAATTATGGATCAACTCATTATCTATGATTTTTCTGCTCTAAGTTTCTTTTTAACCCAAAAACGAAAAGAAAGTTTAAGCTTATTGAATTTTTCGTGTCACACTTTTAAAACACTAAATATTTTTCATTACTACAAATAAAATAAATTACTAAACTACAAGAAATGTATGCTTTTAGATTCCGTAGTTCAAGTAGATAAATTATATATAAATTTTATTCTAAATGATATATAAATTTTATGATAAATATATAAATGTTACATGCATCTGGTAAAGTGCAAAAGCGTGTAAACGATAGGGCGCACAATGCTGAAATAAACTAAGCGGCGTGAGTGACTACCAAGGGGTGGGGTAGAGACCGTTTTCTTGAACACAGCCCGAGCGTTCCAGGTCTATTAATAGAGTTATACGGTTCCCGCTCATCTCTAACGCATTATACTCCTGATCAAAAGACTCCAGGTTTGGATCTTTATTAAAGACTAGTTATCTTTAAAACTTATTTTATCTGTGGAAATATGATCGGATGGCGGAAGTAAAGCAAATCGTGGTTGGTATATGACTGATCTTCGGTTTTGGGTGTTTTGCAAAACGTTGTTGCAATGATTACTTAGGAACTGAAAGCTGATATAGTCAAATTGTACATATATTATTTAGAAAAGGCTGTTTCGACATAAATTCAATTAAAATTCAATAAACGTAGTGTGATTAAATGTTAATACTTTTTACTGCTTCGGATCTTATTAGTGGGCTGATTTAGCGAACTTGTTAGCTTTATTTAATCGTAGCTGCTATTTCAGGTAGTTCAGTACCTTTAAATGCATCCTACGTAATACAGATGTAGGCATGACTTTATTGATATTGTAGCGAACTTTTTACGGCAAAATAAAACGCTTCTACTGCGGATATAAATCAATTTATAAACGCGATACATATTGTCCATACGACTGGTGTTTAATATCCCCACTAGAGTGCAGGCACAGCTGTTGCAGGGACATAAATATTATATAGCTACTTTATATTTATCGTTCGGTGATGGGATGGTTAAGTAAATCGATGGTAAAGTTTGTAAGGAAAACACCTGTTCAGTGTTCAATGATTTCTCTCTTTGATAAACAGTTAATTATAGAGAATGTTCGTCTGTGTAACATTCAACGATTACCATTACAATAATTATGTACACGTTACTTGAACACAGAAAAGGTCTACTTCATATCTAACAAGTTACTGCTAGAGAAGGATTATAAATTCATTTAGATTTCGATATTTAAAATGGTGTAATTCAAATAACAGCTTGCAAACATGCTATGCTATGTGCTTTATTGCAAAATAAGTGTTTATGTTAAATGTAAAAGCTCGCATCGGAAAAACTCGCTGTGCTAGGTGTTAGGTCGTATAGAAAACAAAATGTGCAAAATAATCTCCTATACTAATTTTATTAGATAACACCCCAAAAAGTGTAATTCTTTAATAAAAAATTTCAAAAAATGTTTATTTCTTGTCTTTTGTTGTTGAATTTTTTTGGGTAACGAACTCGTCCGAGCGACTTAGAAAACCATCGTATGTCCAAATTTGGACAATGTTATAGTGAGAATACATAAATATATATATATTATTATGATGTAAAATTTCTTTAAACAAACTAAAACGTGGTCTAGGGACTATGATCGGTGGTCATTGCCAATTCCCGACGTGATTGTTTCGTTTTTGTTTATCTTGCTTGATTAAGATTTAGAAGTAATATTGTTTCCTTTTTGCCCGAATTTTTGAAGAAAATAAGAGCTATTACACTCGACCCAATTTGAAAATTACTTTATATAATATATAATATATATATGTTTTATTCCCGGATTGATAAGTGGTAGTAAATATGCTTCAAAATTGCTGATTTTTTGGTGAAAGGGTCCTAGTAGGATTCTTCAGATACACTTTTTTTTTGTTTTTCGATCGGATTCAAAATGGCGGAGTTATACCGATTAATCGTTTTTGGGTAGGGATTTAACGGTATATAAGTATATGGGTTTTTACCACCTTGATAAAATGGTAGTAAATATGCTTCAAAATAGCTGAAATTTTAGTGGAAGGGTCCTTGCAGAATGTCCCAGACACTGATATATTCATTTTTTGATTTTACACAAAATGGTTGGTCGTTTGATTATATCGTTCGAAAGGTAATTAAATTTACTACAATCCTGTGCAAAGCTATTTCAGGTAAAGTCCCCAGAACAAGGAAGAAAATTGATAGAAAGCTCCCGATAAATGATTTTTTCATTATAAATGTAAGGTTTTTGCACAATTTCCCCCACTCATAAGCCCGTGTGCAGTTTTTGAGCTATATCGTTCGAAAGGTAATTAAATTTACTACAATCTTGTGCAAAAGTAATACAGGTACAGTCCCCGGAACAAGGAACAAAATTGATAGGAAACTCCCGATAAATGATTTTTTTTTAATTATCCATGTCAGGTTTTTGCACAATTTCTCCCACTCATAAGCCAGTGTGCACTTTTTGAACTATATCGTTCGAAAGGTAATTAAATTTACTACAATCCTGTGCAAAGGTATTTCAGGTACAGTCCCCAGAACAAGGAACAAAATTGATAGGAATCTCCTAATAAATGATTTTTTTCATTATCCGTTTAAGGTTTTTGCTCAATTTCTCCCACACATAAGCCCGTGTGCAATTTTGAGCTATATCGTTCGAAAGGTAATTAAATTTACTACAATCCTGGGCAAAAGTAATTCAGGTACAGTCCCCGGAACAAGGAACAAAATTGATACTAAGCTCCAAATAAATGATTTTTTCATTATCCATGACAGGTTTTACCTCAATTTCTCCCACTCATAAGTCCGTGTGCAATTATTGAGCTATATCATTCGAAAGTTAATTAAAGTTACTATAATCCTGTGCAAAAGTAATTCAGGTACAGTCCCCGGAACAAGGAACAAAATTGATAGGAAGCTCATGATAAATGATTTTTTCATTATCCGTGTAAAGTTTTTGCTCAATTTATCCTACTCATAAGCCCGTGTGCAATTTTTGAGCTATATCGTTCGAAAGGTAATTAAATTTACTACAATCCTGTACAAAGGTAATTCAGGTACAGTCGCCGGAACAAAGAACAAAATTGATACGAAGCTCCAAACAAATGATTTTGTCACTATCAGTGTAAGATTTTTGCACAATTTCTCCCACTCATAAGCCCGTGTGTTGTTTTTGAGCTATATCGTTCGAAGGGTAATTAAATTTAATACAATCCTATGCAAAGGTAATTCAGGTACAGTCCCCGGAACAAAGAACAAAATTAATAGGAAGCTCCTGATAAATGATTTCTTCACTATCCGTGTAAAGTTTTTGCTCAATTTCTCCCAATCATAAGCCCGGTGCAATTTTTGAGCTATATCGTTCGAAAGGTAATTAAATTTACTACAATCCTGTTCAAAGGTAATTCAGGTACAGTTCCCGGAACAAAGAACAAAACTGATAGAAATCTCCTGATAAATGATTTTTGTATTATCAATGTAAGGTAATTACGCAATTTCTCCCACCCATAAACCCAAGTGCAATTTGTGAGTTATATCATTCGAAAGACAATTAAATTTACTATAATCCTGTGCAAATATATATTTGGAACAATTTCCGCAACAAGGAACAAAATGCATAGGAATCTCTCATTATATAATACTAGTTATTCCCTGATAAGAAAATTCGGCTATAGTAATGCGGCGTGCTGCTTACGGGTTTTTATTGTTTTTAGCAAGTACTGTGGAATTACTGTATAATTTCATATTATTTCAACAAGTTTTTTTTTTTTATTAGTTTGTTCCCAAAGTGTGCTCTATATTTTTTTAAATCTTGTTTGGTTTTTTTTATTATTGTGATAAAATAAATGAAATGGCGACTATCTACCTTAGTTAAGTTATATCTTACAATTTCTTGCGTCAATTGTGCTGTTTTTTTGGTGTTCATAATTTTCATTCAAAAAATTCTTTATTCTTTTACTTTTTCATCTTCAATACAGCGTCGTATTTTCAACCATTTAATCCCTGCTCAGTACTGTCAGGTTTGTAATAATCTGAACTGCTTTGCCAGTCCAACAGTAATAGTTTCCGTAATATTTTCACAAGGTGAGTTGGTAACTCCATCTGAATCTGTAATTTGGTAATTGAATTACGAAGGATCCTTAAACTTTGGAGACCCTTTTCTGTTCAAGTTTTTTTGCAACTTTAAAATATCAAACTCCTAAAGTAAAAGGCAGTAGAATCTTTCATCTTCTTCGCCGTAACGGAACACTTCTCCAAGATCTTCGCCCTTATCTCTGAGCTGTTGCCGCGTGAAACACATTTCATGTCACTTCTGCCAACCAAGTCTATAATACGAGAGAACCGGAGCAAACATTTACAAAAATATCTAAAATAGATTTTTAGCAGAGATTTAGTGTATTGTTTAGACTCAATAACAATTTACCTTACGGGGGAGGATAAAATGAATAATGCATTTCCCAGAGATAACACAACATACATATAAAAAAACTGTGTAAAGGTACAGGGTAACGTGAATTTTAAAACGAAAGTTAATTTCAGTTTATGAGAGACAAACGTTACCTGACTTTGAACGTGGGCTGCAGTGGGATAATAAAGTTTTACGCTTCGGTGTTGTAAAGGTTTATTAGAGCTACTGAATACATTAAGTGGAAAACCACACCCTCTCTGTAAACAAATAATATTCTTGTGCGTACAACAAGTGTATTTATAAAAGTTATTATTATAGTTGTTAAAAGAAATGTTATAACATCCTAAAATTTTAATATACATTTTAGTTAAATTTTGGTAATTAAATTTAAACACTGTTGCTGAGTAGCGAGGTAAGTAAAAAGTCACTACATAGCCTTTGAGTTGATTTATAAAATAAGTCCTCTCTAAAATGGATTGCAAAGTAATGTATTAACCTAGAAACCAATATAATAATACAAAATAAATGATTTTAATTCGGGTTTCAACGTATTTGTTCTTCCAAGCCAGTTAGGTGTGATAATTGATTGTAACGCAATTCTTGAAATTCATTCACAAATAACACATTTAATACTAAAACAGTGATATAAAACGCTTATTTAGAACTTACGCCTTTTCAATATAAGAGGCGTTGTCCTGGTGGACTGACTGAATGACAAAACACATAATCAAAGTAGAACAAAAACTACTTAAGATAAAAGTAGGAAAGTTTGAAGGTATATTCTTATGTGGTCATGGACTCACACTAAGAAAGGATTTTGCTAAATTTGAATTTTAAAACGTAAAAATAGCAAAAATTCTGGTGTTCACTCCCAGTCCTATAACAGATAAAAGATTTGATTTGGAATAAAAGCTTAGCAACCCATGACATTACTATAGCAACCAACTTAGCAAATTTATAATCAGTTTAATATTCTTCAGATCTAACAGTTTTTTTTTTTCGATTGGGTAAAATCAAACAAAAGGCTTACAGCTGATGCTACAAATTATATTGTTTCCTTTACTTGGCATAACATTTTTTTTAATGTTGATTATTTAAATACTAATGGTGAAATTACAACGCTGGCCGTAATTCCAATTATTTTGGATGGTCGTGTCTATTTCGACTTCTGTCTTTCATTATATACAGGTCGCCGCTACTCCCACGATAATATTTAAATCCAAGTGCCTCAGTCCTAATCAACCGTCATTTCCAAGAAGATAACAGAGTATACAATAATTTGGTTGTATAGGCTTCGTCATGAGTCTCCGCGAGGATTGGTGAGTGAGAGAGCAGGGGCGGATCCCCTAGTAGTAGTTGTAAAAGAGGGGAATCTAGGGGAAAAAGATAGACAAAATAAGAAAGATTGTTAAAACGCATGAAATTTTAATTTTCGATTATTCAAACTTATTTCTACATGTGTACATCTATACATACAAATGAAATTGAAGGGTCTGTCTGTGATTTCAAAATATAAGCTTTTTTCTAAGCTCATATGGTTATTCACCCACTACCAAAACCTAAACATACATTCTTAAATTGTTTTTCTGTCTGTTTGGCTGAGCTAATCTCCGGAATGGCTGAACCAATTTTGACGAAACTTACATTAACATTCAGAGCCTACTTTTTATTGCAAACATAGTTAAAATTCCTGTAAAAGAATTGAAAAGTTATATACAAAATTAGGTTTCTTGTGTACAAATGTTGGGGACATTTCTGGTCTACTTCGATATATGTCACAGCTACCCACACCACCATACTTAGATTCAAGTAGATAGTTTAGATAGTAGATTTTTAATCAATCATATAGTTTCCGTAAAAATTACTATAAAAATTGAAAAAATGTAAATATTTGAACAAAAATATTGTTTTTGTTGTTGCATTGGCATGACCATATGCCATATGTCACCGCAGGGGTTGGCAAACAAAGCAAGCAAGGGCAGAGCCCCTACTATATAAATATATATTATTACAATTCTAATACACTAAAAAAAAAAAAACAACACATATCCATCTACATAAAAAATAAGCTTTTTATAAGGTACATAAACTCAACTATCACATCCATGTACATAAAAAATAAGCTTTTTATAAGGTACATAAATTCAACTATCACACAATAACTGCAACTATATTACACAAAACTCCGGAGTTCACGGATGTATCTCTACAAATACTAAGCATCCATAATGTCACGTCCGTCTTGTTTGAGTCTCTCTTTGCGCCGGTTAATTCTAAAACATCTGAGCTACACAATGTCTGCTTGATTGTTTAAACTACTAATTAAAAAGGAAACTAGTAGCCTACTTATAAATTTGACACTTTTGTGCAAGTTGTATATTTAGAAAAAAAAATGTAAATTGCGTGCTTAAGACCACACGGGAGAAGTGTAAACTTTTAATCACGACTTACGAAATGAGGAAGCACAATATCTATTTTTAACACAACTCACGAAATGTGGAAGCACATGTCCATTTCAGAGGTATTACCAATTAAACATTGTGTTAACGTTAACGGGTTAAGCCTATGACGTAGGACAATCTGTTATACTTATATATACCCATATCAAATACAATAAACTATAGCAATGCGTTCATGGTATAACCGGCTAAGGCGCTAGTCTATGGTGATGGACTCTGCTGGTTCAAATTTCGGCAAGACCAAAACGTTTTTTCAAACTGACGGAAAAGAGCGTTTCAGAAAATGCTACTGTAAAATCCGATTCAACCGCCAGCAAACATAGCGCCGAGGTGCGCCTATAGACATTTATATTTCAGTAATTTCAATAGATAGATTTGGTGCATGAAAGGACTAGATCCTGGATGGATGGGAACGTGGTATGCAAGCAACTTTCTGGGGTTGTTCGCAGCCTCGTAAGTAACTTGGCTTTGAGTTTTTGTTCGGCCGTTTATTTATAAATTCTTCAGTATTATACCAATGTCTTTGATTACACCCAGTACCGACTTTCCATATTAGACTTTGGACCCCGGAGCCATGTGGACTGCACCACAAAGACACATTTTGGACTTGATAACCCAACATATTGTATGACTGAAAACATTCTTTCATAAATAAAGCCTAATTCGTATACCAAATGATTGCCATATAAAGGCATTGCAATATGAAAAATATTTTTTCAGGCCTATAATTCTGGTTCGAAGCGCATCTTAAACTCTCTTAATAAATTAATATTTTTATTTATCACACATACAAACAACTTACATGAAGTTACACTTGTATTCCTAACTAAAGAAATAACATTTTTACTATGTTCTAAAACTAAAACAAGAATTCACAAATAACACTTAATTGTGTGATAAATTAGGCCACTGTCTGGTTAGGATTTACCATCGTAATAAAATTAATCATTTATTGGTAAAGTAAGTGGGGCCTTGTCATTAAACATTTAATGTACCCAACACAACGATTTGTGTTGCAAATTAAAACATTTAGAATTTGAAAAAGAATTTCTTCTTTTAACTAAAATATATACGACTCTATATACACCAGACATAAACAATAATTACAATCTCATAATGAAATATTTTTGTATACAGCTGAGTATATAGTTTACTTGGTAATACCTCTGAAATGGAGATTGCGCGTCCTAATTTTGTAAGTTGCGTTAAAATAGTTTACTTGCTAGTGTTGAAATAATCAAATTTCAAACTAAACCAACTATAACCAACGATTTATATTCCTTACAGTGTTCACTTCTGTCGGCAGTCCCACGATTGCTTTCTTTTTTTATGTTTACGAATTTGTATTTCTTTTGGTAGATGTTAGATAAAATTCTGTATATATAAAATTCTTTAAATGCTAACTATATCGTCTTATTAATATTATGAAAATTATTTCTTGTTTATTGAATTGATACTCAGTCTGTTGCTGTTGTAATCATTGATAGAATCGTTCATAGCAGATTGCTGTCGATTGTTTTTTAAATGTTGGACTTCATTGGTAAATGGTAAAAATTTTACATCTTGTTGGGTTATGAGTACAACAAATCTGTAGATGAGGTTCATTCAGACAAATAAGCACTGCATTGTGTAGTTGCTTTAGTTGAGGAATGCAATCCAGTAATGAATGGCTCAGGTCAACATTCCCTTATACTTCAGTGTTATACAGTTCATATAGATACATTCCTTTGCAGTTTAATATATTTTACGTTTTATTTGACACTTGAAAAAGCTACTAAACATTGACACTATTTGTTTTGAATTTCTTTGTATTAATCAATGTTTATATGCAATATTTGTTCAGCTCCTTTGTGCCCCCTTCATCAACGGCATAACTCTCCTCCTCAACACAGTCAAATAATATAATTATTGTTATAATCTTATCAGAACTCTGAACACTTGGGGATTTTCTTTACAGTTGAAATTGAGGTCTTCTATATTGCGAGCTCTACTGTCTCATTTCTGGATCATATTGAAATACTAAAGTTTCATCACCGTGACAATATTGTTGTCGTGTTTTGAAGTTCTTGGTCCACTACTATATTTGGTCGGTAAAACACCGGGAAACCCACTACAAGCAGCTAGTCAAGAACAACACAAACATTAGGGATTTCTTTCATCCATTCTGTGAGTCATTTATTAATTTTTCAATAAGTCTTTACTTATTACCTGAAGACTAGGCCTATAACGTATATCCAGACGTTTGTGGGAGGGCGTAACTAAAACAAACCGTGGTTGACTCGTTTTAAAACTGACGGTATATGACTCGTTATTTGTTATTCAGCATTTTATTATTTTTCAACGAAATTATTTACTATAGGTACTACGACATAAGAACAGAGTGCATTTTAACGCTAATATATATGAATAGAAATGCACTGACGCATTTTGTTGTACGTTATAATGTGCTGAATGGTTAAATGTGTTTTAATTAAAGTTTGTTATTTTTACAATATGTGTGCTGCTTATTTATAAACATTGCATGTTTGTGTTGCAGACTTATTAAAACGCAGTTGTGTTCTGAGGTTTGATTAAACACAGGAAAAACGTTTTCTTCGCAAAACATAATGTAAGTTGCTTGCTGTTTGCATTCATTAAATTTACCCATAGTCTATAAAATTAATTAACACCGTCGAATAAACTGAAATGTATTTAACTCGTAAAATTTGTTAGTTTGATTATCCTACTGTGTAATTTCGAAATTGTTCTTCTTGATAGAAGAATGTTGATTAAGGTATAGATTATCGGCTGATTCGTTCATTTTTTAACAGACGAAAATCGCAGCGACATTGGTCCCGACAAACATTGCCGATGTTAGGCCTTGTCCATGTCCACATCAGGAGACAAAATCCATCGATTGTCTACAGACAATCCTCGACTTTGTCTCGCGTCCACACTCAAATGTTTGGTTTGTCTCAGGCCAGTTTGTTGGTAGACATGGCTGAGGTAGCTGCTATTGATGCTTATGCCGTTATAATTATTAGGGATGAAAACAGGAGAAAAAGAAAACAAAGGTGGATGCGTGAAATTTTTGCAGAGGGACGCGGACATTTTTTACGTTCACGTAGGAAAGATATTTTTAGATTGTGAATTTCTTTTTCAAAGTCGCTCACCGATACTTCGTATTTCCGAGCCAGATCTTCGATCGTATTTTTTTTTGTTTGGTTTTTATATTCAGGGGTTGTCCCATAAGCACGTTGGCCTTTGGTAATGTTCATTAAACTGTCTCTCAACACGTCCACACTACGACGTATTGAGCATCATTCTCTACCGATTGTCTCAGGTCTCTGTCTTTTACCTCGTCTTTCAAAGCCGTCAAATTAGCCAGTTAGAAGCGTTAATCTTCTCTGTGCATCAAGAGCGCTTCTTGCGGTGGGAAGGGAAGGTTGTATCATCTCAAATCAGTTTTTAAACTAATAGACTATGCATTTATATTTTATAATCAAAATTTATTATAATTTAAGTAAAATTTTATTTTAAAAACCTATATTTTTTAGAGAATTTGCAGGAATGTCATAATCCTTCTAGAAGCATGGTGCGAAACTGCCGAAGGGTAATTGAAATTTATTTGAGAGCCAATTATATCCAATTCTAGGAGTAATTCAGTTTTTTCCTTAGAAACTTCGTATACAGTTTCATACATTTAATTGTTTGTAGCCCTCCAAACAAAATGCGTGAAGTTGGAGAGAACGCTTTGACAAGTATCTCGATTTCGAGCTTTCCGACCGAGAATTGGAAAACGATGAATTTTTATTGAAAGGACATCCATTACAGTTATTCGTACCTCTCGGCGAAGTGGAAAGAACGGCTCACCGACCAAAATCGCTAGAAATTGTCTCCTAATGTGGACAAGGCCTTAGAGTCAGTAGTACATAAAGTGTACTCCTCTATTTGGACGGTGACTTAAGTGAAAAAGTAAAACAATGTCTCAACGTGAGTAAACTCATTAGGGCTGAGTAATACCATTATGAGTGAAGCTTTGTCTTCGTGGCTGACGTTTAATAATCTTATTGTGAAAACTATTTATTCCTCAAATAGGTTTCTGTTATATTACAATCTTAGTTTTCATTTTTCACTTCTTAATATAGGTTAAATTTTTTTCTTAGACGTTTTCTCTCGTAATTTCTACAATATTTGTCCACCGCTGAAATGGTTCGTGTTTTTAGACTATGTTTGTACTTCCAATATATGAAGCAATCTACGTTATATTATAACATTGTCCAACATTATTGCAGCAGAAACTCTCTATTTGATTTCTTAACTAATTACATTGATTACTATTTACATATTCCTAAAATATATAATGAAGGTTTAGAGAAGATTAAATGAGATGTTTAACGGGAATTTACGGTCGGAAAATTAAACCAAAATAAGTAACTGTACTTCACGTGGATGATCAGCTCAAACCGATTACTGATTGTATAAACAGTGTAAGCTTTCCTAAAAAAATTTTGTTCACAGTTTCATACTTAAAACATAATAAAATGTTTCATACTTTTTATTGTAATGTATCATTTCAAAGAGAATATTCTAAGGAATAGTAATCATTAAAACAATGTTTCTAATTATAAAAACACAGAATACAATTATCACAAAAATTCATTTAATTGACAAACGTGTTTCAAAGAAAAAGTCGTAACTAATTAAATTATAACTTACTTTATTATAATAATGAGTAATGTTACACTACCCTCTCTCATAGTGGGGCGTGGTTTTAGGAACAACCAACAGGGTTTACTTTAAGATAGTAGTGCAAGATCACATTTATAGTTAAAATTAATACAACTGTACTACGTCTAAGCTAATGGAAATGAGTGGTTAATTTCTAACCATATGTTGAGTACATGTTTACTAAACAGTGTAATACTGTATACTGTAAAATAAAACCTTAATACAGTAAAATAATAAATTCGAATGCATGTTTCCTATCAATGAGAAATAAAACAAACAAACAAAAATCCAACCTTGCAAAAGAAACAATTTTAATGACAAAAGTCATGTTTAATACTAATAAAATATATTATAACTAATCACAATAAGCTGTTAGATATCAAACCTCGATTAAATTACATGTTCACTGGCAGTGTGTAATATTCAAATACAGAAAATAATAATACATTCATCTGCATGATCGCTAACTACGTACAATACCAAAAGCATAAATGAAAATAAATGTAAACAATATAAACATCATGCAGAAAGAAAGAAACAATATCGACAACATATACATGTACAAATAGACATATAAATAAACGCTGATGAAGGTAAATTCATATAATTTGAGTGATACACAAACGGCGTTCGAGCAGTTAGGTGACTTAATGGTATACATAAATGTTAACACACCTTTTTTATACATCCACACAATAAAAAGTGCAGTAAAAGTTTTAGTTTTAACATGTGAACACGAAACAAATAAACAATGATTGTGCAATATTTTGTCAATTTACACAGTTTACTAGTTTATAATAAGGTAAAATGGTCACAGAAAGTATGCAGTTAGAAAGGTTATAAAATTAACAAGTTAAGAAATACAGATGCATTAATGTTTAATTAAATCTAAATTAGATTTTACGTTACATAGAATTAAAAATTATGTTTTTACTAGGAAGCCTACCTAACTATACTGGAGATTTATAACTCGGTAAATGAGTACAGTTAAAAGGATTATAAAACTGTAACATTATTTGTTAAAATTTTGTATTTATATATTTTATTTATATGTTTAAAGAAAGATACAAATATTATCTTTTAATTGTTTTTATTTTATATTAGCAGGTACCCGTTGGCTTCACACACGGTCCAAATATCCGCCGCATATACGGTTTACTTTTTATATATGTAAGAATTGAATGAACCAATTTCCAGCTCTCTCGCTTTAAGGAAAGCATAGTAATAAATGTTTATTGTTTAGGGGTTGTCATTACATTTTCACCCCTTAGCAATACGCTATAAATTGAAAATGTGATTTACATGGTACATATGTATTGTAAGAAATAAATGTACCAATTTCCAGCTCTCTAGATTAATGGGAAGTATAATAATTAATTTGTATTGTTTTAGGTGTTACATTTTCACCCCTTAGCAGTACTCTAAAAAATACAAATGCGGTTTACTTTTTATATATCTAGTAAGAAATAAATGTATAAATTTCCAGTTCTATAGTCATAACGGAAGTACAATAATAAATATTTATTGTTTTAGGGGTTGTTTCAACCCTTAAATCTAAAGTAATTCTAGCCTTTTCCTCATTCCAGGTCATGATCTATCTATATGTGTGCCAAATTTCATTCAAATCCATCCAGTAGTTTTTACGTGATTTAGTAATACACACACACACACACACACACACCCTCACACACACACACACACACACACACACACACACTCACCTTCACCCCGACAGAAACCATTAGATTTTTATAAAATAATATAGATTGATAGATCAAAAGAGGATTAAGGTAAACGAATAGGTATAAAATTTGTATAAATTTAAATAGATAAACCTTCTTTAAATTTGTATAAACGAAAATATTGATGACAGAAGGTTGTACTTACATGCAGTTTATAACCTCAAAGAAAATAGTATAACGTATTATACCATACATTATAAATTATGACTATAACTCATAATTTAAAAAATCTAAATTACTAGAAATAATATTGATTGAAGTTGTAAACATAACTCTAAAGTATAATCTACACTGTGTTTGTTTAAGTATTACAGATGTTGGGTGAAATCAGCTGTTATATTAGTCTATATGTTAAAAACGTACACTAGGTCTTATAGGAGTTCATTAAAGTTTATGTCTAGTGTGTTTAGTCGGGCTACATTTTTTAATAGGGTAGTTTTTTCCATTTTAAAATGGTGATTTTTTCTTATGTTTTTCTTAATATGACTGATATTTTTGGTATGTTTAAAAAAATTCAAATTTCAAACATTTATAATACGAGTACAAAATTAAAAATAGATTAAATTTGTTTACCCATTCGGACTGTACAACCGATACCCATAAAATATCATACAATATTTATACTTTGGGGTACCAAACTTTTCCCCACAAAATGCATAGAAATATTTGAATCTTTTCCGGGGAGCAAGTAATGTGGCTGGGAAGAATGACTCCAGGCTATCGATTAAGCTCGGATATACGCTGCGGCACCCGCTTCATTAGTCGAACTGGTATACATTGAAGATAATATATTACTGTGATAAACCGTCGCACAATGTTTCACAAGTTTTGTTGGGCGACCAGAGTTTCGTGCTCCATTAATATACATACCTTAAGATGTATATACATACCGAAGATCTGGCTCGGAAATACGATGTGTCGTTGAGCGACTTTGAAAAAGAAATACACAATCTAAAAATATCTTTCCTGTGTGAACATAAAAAAATGTGCGCGTCCCTCCGCAAAAATCTCACGCCTTCACCAACGTTGTCTTTTTCTCCTGCTTTAATCACTAATAATAATAACAGCACAAGCAGCAATACCAGCTACCTCAGTTGTGTCTACCAACAAACTGGCTAGAGACAAACATTTCAATGTGGACACGAGACGAAGTCGAGGTCTATAGATAGACAATCGATAGACTTTGTCTTCTAGTATGGACAAGGCCTTAGATGATCATGTTTGAACTTCCCACACTCTACAGAACTAGTTTGTATCAATCAAATATTTGATGGTACTTTCCCCCCTTTTTGGTCAGATGAATTTGTAATCTGAAACACACTGCGTGGGCCGAATAAAAGACAGTTTTATCAGAAATTCTATTTATTTGTATTTTTGTGGTACGGGTCGCGGAAATGCACCCAAATCATCGATGAGCATTCAACTAGTAGGCACATTGCAGACCCATTAATTTATTTTCTATCATTTATGCGACATGCAAACAAGTGACGTTTGAGTCTTAACAAAGGACGCTAGTGGAAATAAATATTTAGGTTTTATTATTTTATTTTTAAAATCCTCCACTTTGAAATGATAATACGTAGTTATAAGTACCTGTATTTTGCATAAGGAGTTTCTGTTTTAACGTCCTTAGCGCAATGCGATTAAAGTTTAAACAAGTTTTGCAACGAGATGTAAATACACTAAACAAAGTAGAATTAGAAAATATGTTCATATCAGTCAAAACTTTAAATAAAATTAGTTTCCACTTTCAGTCAATGCTCAGGATCGGTTTGAAAAAATCCCGGAGCAAAATACCCGTGTTGCCCGGAAGCCCATTTTATCTATTTTTAATTGACCAGTAAAAAATTTAAATGCGTTGTATTTAAGTAAAAATAAACAAACATTTCCCTCATATAATCTAGATGAATGCAAATTTTAAAATAATATTTGTGCAAATTTAAAAAAAAATATGTGGAATTCAACAATTATGTCAATATCAATCAATTTACACGTACTCAAACGTCCATGCAAATCTGTGTATTAGTATATAAGTACTGGTTTATTTTCAGTTGCGGAATAGTCTGAAAGTTTTGAAAAGTATATTTTGAGATTAATATATATGCGTGGGTGTTGCATATAAATTTATTTAAAACAGCGTCTGGGTACACAGTTTTAGGACTATAAAATGTGAAATTATCATATCTCCCTCGTCTGTGGCACTTACTTTATTATATCAAATTTTAATAACTTATGTGAAAAGCTTTATTTATTTTTTATTAACATGAAGATGTTTTAGAGCAATAAATTAAGAAGAGACTTTTCTGTTCAACAATTCATTATCCATACATGACATATAAATAAAATTGGAGTGGCTATCTGTGATTTCAAAATATTAGTTTTTTCTAAGCTCATATGGTTATTCACACATTACCAAAACCTAAACACACATTTATAATTATTTTTAATTTGTAATAATTTACCTGCTTACACGCTTCCTCAGCATGGGTGCATTTAATTCAACTACAAGTGAAAAAACATGGACCAAGATTTTCAAAGAGATTTGAACCCAGAACTTTTACTAATCCGTGGTAACGCTCTACCGACTGAGCTACCCTGATCACTCCAAATATTGGTTGATGTTATCTCACTTGTACGGTTTTATTCCATTTATTGAACCAATAGACCTCGCATATGCGACATTGAAAACAATCTTAATTCTTTTTTTCAGCCTACAGTGATGTTATTAATTATTATTTTTAGTTTGTAGTAATTTACCTGCTTACACGCTTCCTCAGCAAGGGTTGATTTAATTAAATCACCAGTGAAAAAACATAGACGAAGACCGGGGATTTGAACCCAGGACCTTTAATATTCCGTGGTAATGCTCTACCAACTTAGTTATCCTGATCACTCCAGATATTGGGCGTTATCTCACTTGTACGGTTTTACTGCATTTATTGAACCAATATTAGACTGAATACCTCGCACATGCGACATTGAAAAGAATCTTAAT
>JAGFPH010000154.1:922044-938666 GCA_018207615.1 Philaenus spumarius
TATAACAATCCTGTTAAAAATTTAAAAATTATGGACAAATTTAGGGATTTTATGGACAACTGTTAGGGATATTACGAACTCCCTTTTACATTATGTACAGGTCACAGCTACCTCACCACACATTTCCGTAAAAATTCATATTAAAAAGTTGAAAACTTTAAAATCTCTAAATAAAATTAGACATTTTGTGGACAAATGTTGGTGATAGTATGTGTATATTTCGACCTCTGTCTTACATTTTGTACAGTTCAAAAATACTCCCACCACCCAACTTATATCCAAGTGCTTCTGTCCTAATCAATCATCATTTCCGTAAAAACAACACAATATACAATATTATGTTTGCATTGGCGTCACCATAAATGTGACGGCGACGGTTAGCAAGCGAAGCAAGCAGAGGGGCAGAGGACATACAAATGATGTGGTGATAAATGTGGTGATGTTTCGTTACCCAAAAAATCAAACAACTGGAAGCACTTTTTCTACAGGAAGTAAATATTTTTAGATTTTTCGTATTATAATGAAACTGTTTCGGGGTGTTATCTACGAAAATAAATATAGGGGGAATTTATGCACATTTGGTTTTCTTACACGACCTTGTAGTTGAATTAATGAATAAATGAATTAAGTTTTATTTCCCCTTTAAGAATACAATCGGCTATTCAATTATATACATATAAACACTTATATAAAATTATATACATCTACTTATATCCTATTATACATAAATATTTTAATTGTTTAATACAGTTTAATTAAATACATAACATATGCAAAATGCCAACCGAATAGAAAAAAAAAACAAAAACAAAAAAAAAACAGGAAATTAAGCAACTCCGTTGACAAAGCCAGTTTTTGGGTTTACCTTCAAAACATTGCAAAAATAATAAAAGCAAGAGACTGTCCTAACCTATCCTTGTAACTTAAAAAGTGATTTTAAACTGTTTATAACTCGGTTCTACCCAGAGTAATCCTCCTCCCCAATATATAAGTAACATTGCCTTCTTCCCTTAATTCAATAAATTATGTTAAGCAGTCGAAGATGTCCTCAATATTATCACTCTGTAATAACCAATTTTCAATTTTTCTCAACAATTTTTTGCTTCCATGAATTTCTTTTTATCTATTGGTATGGAATTAAAAAACTTTGGTGCGTGGAACAAGTAGGTTTTTTGATAAAAAGTCATCCTAGATTTTGATAAAATGCAGAACCTTTCGTGGGATAACTAGTAGCACCACTGCCTGCTTAAATCGCAAGTCGCGAGATCGTTGAAACATGTTTCAAAATCTCGCGTTTCGGATTCTATTTATAAATTAATAATCAAAGAACTAACAGAACTTTACATTTCTTAGAAGAGTTTATATGTTTTACGTGTGACCTTAAAATATGGGCACTATTGTTTGGAAACCGTAAAAAAAAGCATTTGAAATAATCGATTTTTACCTTTTATTAAAAGGATTGGAATACTCAGCCCCCTACTAGCCAACCCCCGCGGTGAAGCAAACGCAAACAGATGACCACATATAAAACAAAGGTGTCAAGGAGGTATAACAATTTATTTTTATTGTAAATGGGCTATTACCCCCAATCCACCCATTAGACGTAAATATTTAAATTGCGTGTGTTATTATTTATTTTATTTCCTGTAAAACACTTAAAATTAATAAATTCCAAATTTGTAGTCCTCTAGCTTTAAGGTAAGTATAACAATCAAAATTTGTTTATAGGGGTTGTTACTACATTTCTATTCCTTAGCAGCAAGCGACAAAATGAAAATATATGATACTTTTTCTACGTATCTTGTAAGAAATAAATGTACAAATTTTCAGCTCATTAACTTTAAGGAAAATATAACAATTAATTTTTATTGTTTTAGGGGTTGTTATCACATTTTCACCCCTTAGCAGCACGCAACAAAATGCTAATCTAGTTCACTTTTTCTATGTATCTTGTGAGAAATAAATGTAAACAATTTCAGCTCTCTCTAGCTTTAAGGAAAGTATATAGATTAATATTTATTGTTTTACAGGTTGTTTCAACCCTTAAATAAATCAAAATTAATTCTAGCCTATGTTACTCAGGGATAGTGTAACTTTTTATTAGTAAAACTATTTTTTCAATCGATTCAGTAGTTCCAGAGATTACCCAATACATACAAACAAACAAATTTTACCTCTTTATAATATCACTAGGGAAACCCCCTGCGTGCTCCGCACGCCAACCCCGTTGAAACCTTCTATACACATATACATGATATGTTTTCTTAATAATAAAGGTGTAAATAATAACCCCAAAACTAAGATGGTAAATAATGTTATTTACCATGGCATTTAAATGGAAAATCAAATTATTTCGTATATTTTATAACAGCAGTTATAATAAAGATTAAAAGAACCAGTAAGACTCAAGTCTACACTTTAATAAAAACCTAATCTAGTTAGAAATACAAATAATTGATTCAAAGTTTGACAAAATCTGTGAATGGAAATATTGGAGCAAACAGCTGTTTTATCTGTCATTTTATTCAATTGGTTGCTATGGCAATAAATGTAAATACATGTGTTGGTTCATCAGTCTAGGCCTAACCTAAGATTTTTTCCAACTAATTTACAAATATTGAAATAAAAATGTTTTTATCAAAATTAATTATAGCCTATGTTACTCAGGAAGAGTGTATTTCTTTACTAGTAAAACTATTATTTCAATCGGTTCAGTAGTTCCAGAGATTACCCCCCTACATACATACAAACAAACAAACAAACAAATTTTACCTCTTTATAATATTAGTATAGAAATAATCAGGAAAATAACTTTTAATTATTAAGAAGAGTTTATGTTTTTACGTGTGACCTTAAAATATGGAAACTATTGTTTGGAAACCGCAAAAAAAACATTTTATATAATCGATTCTTACTTAATCAAACCTTTTATTAAAAGGATAAGACAAATCAATGGAAGAGGTATCCCAACTTTAAGTTGAAAAACGGAGTCTGAAAAACGTCAGTACGGAGTGTATGTTTTTACGCAAAACTGCATCGATACATTATGCAATTTTGTAACCAAATAGCAGAACAGATGGGACAGTCTGTAAATATTTCAATAGAACCCACCTACGTTAATGTATTGTCTAGGGAGTTCTAGCGTCTCCTATTCATGTATTAAGCTCATATAAAGCTAGCCTAGGCAAAGTTTCATGCAAACATAATGAGTCTGACATTGTGTTGAGAAAGGTTGTGTTGCTCGTGTTATATAGGTCACGTGACTGGCATTACTGAAAGAGACCTGTTTAATTATTAACGAACAATAAAACACGGATCAGGTATTTATTGGTTTCAAGTATACATTTACAACTGTTTTTATTCGTGATTCCGTTCATGTTATAATCGTTTGAATATAAGCCCTCTTTTGTCGTAATAAATGGTCGTATACACTGTTACCAACTTACTAAGGTTTAAGTATCTGAAAAGTTAAAACAACAACAATAAACAATTGTGTCAAGTTTGAACCTAAATACATTTTACTTAGAAGTTTTGTTGTATTATAAGAACGTTTCTTCTTGCGTTTTGACTATTCAAAACCCGAAATTTCAATTACAATTCACCCTTTCGTTCATTGTGTTACACGTTTATATAACATACATGGCTCTAAAGTTGGGACATTTGAAAAAATGTAAACCGTGTGCTTAAGACCGCACGGAAGAAGTGTAAACTTTTAATCATAACTTACGAGGAAGGACAATGTTTATTTTTAACACAACTCACGAAATGTGGAAGCACAAAGTCTATTTTCAACACAACTTACGAAATGAGGAAGCAGAATGTCCATTTCAGAGATATTACCAATTAAACTATACATTGTAGGACAATCTGTTACACTTATATACCCAACTCAAATATAGTAAATTAGTAATGAGTTCGTGGCCTAACCGGCTAAGCTTTAGTCTATGGTGATGGACTCTACTGGTTCGAATCTCGGCAAGACCAAAACCTTTTTCAAACAAACGGAATAGAGCGTTTCACAATAGTGCGTTTCAGAAAATTCGTGACAGAAAATAGAGCGTTTCGGTATATGATTTTTGTTACTTTCTACTAGCCCTCCCCTACCCCGCGGCTTCGCTCACAAATATGAATAAATGAATGAAAGAAGTATTTCAGTCTATTCAAATTCAAATTTCTTCAAGTTCTACTTCAAATTAATTTGACGTTGTTTTCTGTTTGTCGGTCCCAAAGTATTTAACCACCTACCGCTTCAGCTGAAGCAAACTAGTAAATTATATAATTTTCTGAGTATAGTGAAAAATTGGCTGTTTACGTTCAAGTGTCATTGATGATTTACTTAGATTGTATGAACGATGAGGAGGAACGGAACGGATCTCTTTGTTGATGCTTTTGTGGGATTGAGGAGGATTCTGATCTTGGTCTTCTTCTCATACATGCGTGGCACATCATCTCTATTTGTCTGTATTTTGTAAAAATTGTATTCTTGTTTTAGTATATGTCTAAATTTTAATTTTTATTACTATATAGTATTATGTTTTGACTGTAAGTAGTGATACAGCTAATCACACACAGCTGCAGTGGCAGCGGATTAATTGGCTATTATTGGAAAACTGACGAATTAATTTTGTATATTTATGTTTTTTTTTTTATTACAAACCAATTACCTATAACTGGTTGCGATAATTGGTATAATTTCCAAAGATGTAATGTAAATTGTCATGCATATACATATATGAATTTATGTACTGACATATATGAATTTTTCGAATCTTTCTCTACAAAAAAGCTACGGAACACTTTTGGATTTTTTTATAATTACTATATTTTACGATTTTTTTTTAAACAAGCTTGCAACACGCAACGAAATGGCTTTGCATTGAAGAAATTAGCACATGAACAGTTTAAGGGTAAATGCAATAATAGGCTGTACACACATAATTGACATGGTAACCAACTGCATATTATATAGTAACAGATAAAACAGCTGATTCGGAGAACCAGCTTAGCAACACAATTTAAGGTTTGGCATAGTTTATTTTATTTTAACTGTCTTAACGGCAATATATCAAATAATTATTTCCTCTACACATCAATATTGTACATTATATCATTATATAAGTACCACGATATAAGTTTCATTCCTCTCTTTTTTAGTAAATGCTAAAAAAGGTAGGCCTAAGTTACTACTAATTTCGATGTTTACGTATTAATATAATGATGTTTATAAAAGTGTAACAACTTCTACTGTTTGCATAATACTGTTGCTAGTATAATTTACGTCACTTGACAAATATTCTAAAATACTGAATTAATCTTTAGATTCGCTCTATAATTTGTAAAATAAGTAATGATATTGAAGAGGATTAGCAAAGGAAAGGAAATTACTCCTTTGAAAAGTAAAACTGAATCATTAGTATGGTTCGGTCAAGTATGGAGAAGAGTTTACTTTGATGTTTAGAAACTAAATGCAGAAATACTGCAATACTGAACTTGCAGTATATTACTTTATAAAGAAGCTTCAATGTACCTTCAATGTTTTACATAGTGCAAATATCAACTTAGTATTGAACATTTTGGTTGAAGAGTACCGTTTGGAATTTAGTTTGAAGTAGTACTCTTTACATTCGGGAATTGTTTAAAACCCCTATAAATAAATACTGAGCTTGACTTGTGAGAAGATAAAACTTGAACACAGAATCTCGCAACTGATGCGTTTATTAGCTCAAACGCGTTTTAACGGAAAATCGCCATCTTCAGTGATGCGCGAACTGCAATAATTGGATTACGCAGCTGAACCGCTGACGTGAGTTGAGCAAATTTCCAACATAAGGTTTACAAGTTGTAAATCAATACATATGTATACATATAATTTTTAATGAAACCCCAAAACGGGTTTGTTCCGAAAACGTGTTCTGGGAACCATGATTGGTGCTCATTTACTACTCCCGACCTTAGGTCTTATCTTATTAAGAGTCACTTCAGTAGCTCATTCTTCCTATGGAAATTCTCAAATAAGTGGGTCTTAAACTATTTGTCACTAATTGAATTAAAACCAGCATACAATATTTTGTGTTTAAATTATTGTAAGTCGTGCTAAATAAAACTAGTTTGCTAAGCGAATAAAAACATAAAACAGCTTTTAAAACTGATGTGCAATCAAAATTAAATATTTTGCCAATTCCACGTATAAATAAATCTTGAAGCAGTGTATTTATAATTCAGGGTTAAACCGACACCGGGGCTCGCTGTGCCGAGGGATTGTCTGTGAATACTAAATGTGGTTTGTTTTAACAAGTTTACCCCCAGCGAGCTCCCCACCCTCAGTCGAGGAGACCCTTCTGCGTATCTTGTTACTTTAAACTGATACAAAGTAGGTAAGGCAAAAGTTAAAGTAAATTTATACATTCAATCACGTCATTTATAAATTCATTACTAAATTGTGAATAGAAATGGTAGCGTCATTTACGTTTATTGCTCTTAAAAAATTTAATGCCAATCATAAATATATACATACAAAGAAGCAAGTTCATTTACACAAAAGAAAAAGTGTTTTACAGCTATTCAGATATTGCTCTGATATAAAAGGGTCTGCATGTTTGTGTTATGCTTGTTTATGGGTGTGTGTGAATGTTTTTATGTATATCTTAACGGGCGAACCGAATTTTAGGACAAACTATATTGTCCTGTTCGAATAGATTTTATGAAAATCCACCTTAAATTAAAACTTGAAATTAATTGTTCTTTTTTCAAATGCTAAAGTTTGGCAAATGATAAAAATATAAATTTAAGTTCTCATCTCTTCAGAAAAAATCGTTGTCTTTTGTTCACGTAGATTGAAATCTTACCCCCTTTTATATGTATAATATCTTCAAAATAAGATCCTTAAAATAAGACATATAAGATAAAAATATATCTTTAAACGTCTAAAGAAATAAAATATCTTTAGGTCAATCAAAAAAACACTTTTTATTATCTCGCTTTCTTGTCTTTTCAGTACAAACTTTGCAATTAATTTTAAGCAATCTTCCCAATGAAGTAGAGAACACTTAGCTAAAACTGGATGATAATGCAATATTAACTATCTTTATTGTCTACCTGTTTGTTTGTCTGTTCAGTATAAAATTTGCAATCGATTTTAAACTAACTTTTCGATGAGCTATAGACTTAAAACTTTAAACATAGCTGAGAACTGCATGAGAAACAGACAGATGAGAAAGTTAATATATATATAATTCCCCACGCACAAGACTAAAAAGTAGAAAATAATTATTTAAATAAAATGTAATGTACCACATTTTTAAAGTTTTTTGTTAATTTACACATTTAATGGTTTACCTATACTTATAGTTTTAAAATATCAGTCATTCAAATCGTTTGTACAAAAATAACTTGGAAATAGAGTGACAGTATAAAACTGGTTTCCTACAATTCATTGACATTCAATGAACAACCACTTTTTCAGTTGGTATTGCATGTTATAAATAGTAAATACCCATTGGTATGTTTACATTCAAGCGCGTTAACATATGCTTCGCATGCACTGGCCTCGTTACTTGAAGGTCATTATTAAACGCGTGCTGAGGGTCGTTAGTTCTACAAATTAGTTGAAGCTATTATAATGGAATTTACCGCTATTTAATGCAATGAAATTGGCTTGTTATTTCACAGTAAATGACAAACTGCTTAACTGTGAATAACTCCCGACGTTGAAAGTCTATCCGTAAAAATCGATAAGATCTCTGAAAGTATAAATTGTATTTTTTATTGTTAGTTATTCGGACATTTTCCATCATTTATGTGTTAAAAATCAATACACAACGTTTCTGGAATTTAAACCAACTCCCGTTATCAAGTGACTAACAACTAAAGGAATATAAACCTAGAGATCTAGGACTGTGTAAAGAAAACAAGTAAAGCTAGAATATAAAACTAACTTTAACCATCTATACAGAAAGAAGTACACTGTTCTGATAGGGTTGGAAGTTGAGAAATTTGGAGACCATCGTCTAAAACCTGGGATTGGGAAGCTGACTGTATTTCCTTCACACTAATATCCATTGAGTTGTCAGGTAAAGAAGGTGTGAGAGGAATGAGAACATCAAAGTGGCCTCTCGTCAGTTCCCCAGTAAACCTTAGCCTCCCTACTCCAATCGGTTCGCCAAAACTCTCACACAACAAATAACCATCTCTGTACACCTGAAATTCATAAAAAATATTTCGGATGCTGCTTGAATATCACAGGATGTTCTAAAAGTTGTCGGTTTGCTCATATCCGCGATACATTCTTCTATTTTTCTTCTTCTTTTTTTTTTAATAAATATCTCCTGTTACTTTTAAAGTACGTATATTGATGGTTTGAACCTGCACCAATTGTTTGAAACATGACTAACAACTCTAGTCCTCACCTAGAACACCAGTGAATCGTGTCATGTACAATTAAAGCCAAAGAGTTCGAATAAGCATTGTCCATCTGGCCTAGAAGAAAATACTCTGTGAGGAGTAGATACTCCATTAACGTGTATGACCTCCATTGTTGTAATATGAAGCTAAATTTTATATTTAAGTGAGTAATTATAAGTTACAGTAAAATAAAACAATATAAAAATTACTTTTACAAAATGTAAAATTTTGTCTAAACTTACTTCAGTTAGACAAAAATCAATCTTCTTTACAAAACTTAAAACGCACAAATATAATAATTATAATAATAATTATTATAATTATCCCTTACATATGGAATTATTCTTAGAATTATATGTAGAGTGCATACACTAATACCTCACTCAAAATCATTAGTCGCTAAATAAATAATGCTTGCATTATAATGGTCACTATGTTTCGCATACTTATTATAATATAATATTATTATAATATATTAATATTATAATAATTATAATAACGTATTATTATATACTATGTATGACACGAGATTTCAGAAACATAGTCAAGCGAAAGTGCCCAACGGGCCAATAGAAGTTATCACTTCAAAAATCACGTCCGTGAAATTTTAAAAATATCGTTGGAAATTAATTTAAAAAGCACGGAAGGGATACTGACAACACTGATACGGACACTCTCCGTATGAATTCAAATCCACAGAATAATATTGTTTTTTACTGATACACGGATCCAATGCGGCATTGACAAGTCACGGACCTTTACCGTCACCTTTTGTTCAATAGTGTTGACCTTTTGATTGAAAAGTTTATAAAACTATTAAAAGATATAATTTATCAATTTTTATTTAAAATAACAATAAGCTTCTTCAATTTTCTTGTAACACTTTTTATGAAGAAATTGTTCTAGGGAAAGGATGAATTTAAAGCAAAATAATTGCAGGTATAACGAACGACAACTTGGCCTTGTAAAGTGAGTGACGTCACAGTATATCATTATATTTTGCTTTGTACTTACTAATTACTATGTAAATATTACATAAAGTACTGTCTGACATACCTGAGAAGTAACAAGCGACAAATATCCAACACCAAAGCGGCATCCGCATCTTGCCTTCCTGTAACACAAAGGCTGGTTAAACATATACAATGAGAAAGGAAGTTTGGTTACATTCCGCCATATTGGTTTCAACTTAAGGTTTAGAACATCAAAGAAATTTATTTGAAGAGATTCACCAGAAAGATAGAAAATACCGCGTTAATGTGTAACAAAATATAAACAGGGTGTTCTTCTGGTACTGTCAGGTCGTATAAAATTGGATCCTAAATAGCTTCATTTTCAGAAAATTTTCCTTTTGTATGCTATTGTTTTAAAGTGAATTCTTTAGGTAGGTGCAGTAGCAAAAATTGGTCTGGATTAGATGAAAAGTGTGCGCACATTGTTACATTTAAAAAAAATACTCAGAAATATTAGGATCAGTTCACCACTGTAAACAAATTGTTCGTATTGAAATGTTTATAAAAAAACAGAATGAAAACGTCTTTCAAACTACTAAGTGGTAACGTTTATCAATATACAAAATGTAAAAGTTTATTAAAATACAAAATGGAAATGTATATCAATATACAAAATGCAAACAATTATCAAGATACAGAATGAAATCGTCTTTCAAAATACTGTATGTTAACGTTTACTAATATACAGAATGTAAACGTTGATCAAACAGTTGTACAGAAAGCAAACATTTATCAAAAAACAGAATGAAAACGTCTTTAAAAATACTAAATGGTACGTTTATCAATAAACAGAATGTAAAATTTGATCAAAATGTAAATGAAAATGTTTATTAAAATACAGAAGAAAATATTTATAAAAATACAGAATTAAAGCGTCTTTAAAAATACTGAATGTTAACGTTTACTAATATACATAATGTACAAGTTGATCAAAATACAGGAAGCAAAGATGTATCAAAATACAGAATAAAAACGTCTTTCAACATACTGAATGGAAACGTTTATCAATATGTAGAATGTAAAAGAATGTAGAAGTTGATCAAAATAAAGATTGGAAATGTTTATTGAAATACAGAACGCAAACATTATTTATAAAAATGAAGAATGAAAGCGTCTTTCAAAATAAAAAATGGAAATGTTTATCAAAATACAGAAAACAAACGTTTATCAAAATACAGAATGAAAACTTCTTTCAAATTACTGAATGTTAACGTTTACTAATACACAGATTGTAAAAGTTGATCAAATTACAGAAAGCAAACATTTACTAAAATACAGAATGAAAACGTCTTTTAAAATACTGAATGGTAACTTTTATCAATACAGAATTTAAAAGTTGATCAAAATACAGAATGAAAATGTTTATTAAAATACAGAAAGCAAACAATTATCAAAATACAGAATAAAAAGTCTTTCAAAATACTGAATGGTAACATTTAGTACTATACAGAATATAAAAATTTATCAAAATACATAATGTAAACGTCTTTTAAAATACAGAATGGAGACGTTTGTCAAAACACAGAATGAAACATCTTTCAAAATACTAAATGGAAACGTTTATCAATGTACAAAATGTAAAAGTTTATCAAAATACAGAACATAAAAGTAGCCTATATCAAAAACAGAATGGAAAGTTTATCAAAAGACAGACTTTAAACGTTTAATATAAGCATTCATTTTTTTATTTCTAACTGTTGCATTACTTTTTAATTTTTGACCGATTATATAGAAATGTAACAGCTGATTCCAGTAAATGACGTGTCTAATTGAAGTTATATATAATTTATAAATGCTACCAGTACTGGATGTACTGCTTCAAATTGAAAGTATATTGGAAACTAGCTAACCCAGATTGTAAACGTCTCTGTTTTCACTTTACACAAGACAGAAGATAAATGTGTTTTTAATGAACACTACTGTAATGCCACGCGGGAGAGTGAGATAGAGGGACGGGAATGTGAACTAAATGTATGGAGAAGTATAACTAAAAAATTACTTGCTACATTTTAATGAAACCTTTACATATACGTCTCTTGGAGCCTTGTGAGTATCTTAGAACATAAATCAATATGATACACCTTTAGATAAATTAATTGAAAAAGAAATTCAAGATTTATAACGTCTACAAAAAAATACAGTTGCTTCTTCAGGAAACGGGACGTCACTCTGAGATATACGGGCGATTGAACAGAACACTGTTATATTTGACAAGTAGGAAATTTACAACAACAAAAAAAACTTATCTATATATTTAAAGCCGTAAGGAAAAAACATTTGGACAGTTCGTCTGAGACTTCTACTGGCCGATTTACATGCGGGTTTTACCAAAACGAAGGTTTTCGGTCCTATATTAGCAGGTTTTATTTGTATTTTACCCTCTTCTTTACCTTGAAGAAAACTCCCGAGTGTACAGTATGATTTCAATGCAAAAGGTTTGACTCAAGCCGAAAAATCGTTGAACATGCATTCGTAATAACGTGTTTCGGATTCTATTTATAAATTAATAATCTGGGAAACTACTTTAAGTTATAAAGAAGGCTTTATATTTTTTACGTGTTAGCTTAAAATATGGAAATTATTGCTTAAAACTCCCAAAAAATGCGTTAAAAATAATCGATTTTTACTCATTTAAACTGTTGATTAAAAGGAGTTGCCGACGATTTCTTTCAATTATGAGATATAATACAAAAGCACAAAGCCTTTAAGAACAATTTAAGATGTTTCACAACTTTTTAGGTTGAAAAACAGAGTCCGAAACACGGTAGTACGAAGTGCATATTTTTGCTGTTTTACGCAAGGTATAGAAGCAAAACTTAAAGTAAAACTTTTCTATATTAACAGGTTTTATTTACTTTTATGTCATCTTAATTTCTTAAATTTAAAAAAATCAACATTTCCAAATTTTATTTTACAGTTCTTCAAACAGCTGATTGTAAAGAAACAAGGTGTTTTGTCTAACAACAGAAGAAGAGCAAACGCTCATATAATATAACCGCTGATTTGACCCATCATCTGAACAAAACCTAGCGTAGATTGTATTTTGGGGTTATGTTAACAATTACAATTCATCAATAATGTAATTCTTCTGAAGTTGATTTTTTTAAAATATAAGTTATACATTTAAGGTAGGCTATAATTCGTTATAAGATTTGCTTTGAGGTTATAAAGTGAATATAAATACAACCTTTTATCAACAATGAATTTATTTATTCATACAAATTTATGGAAGATACCCATTCGTTTAACTTCGGAAACATACGTACATCTTCGTATAACATATAAATATATTCGAGTATTAATTTCTTTATTATAATATTAATAACTTCTAAATAATTTGATAATCAATATGAAATAAAATCCAATTAAAAGATAACATTTGTATCTTTATCTTGATATATAATTAAGGCCTACATACATACAACATTTTACAAATAGGCCTACAGTTTTAAATTGCAATATTTTTCATGGTAGTTGGCAACTGTATTACTTATGCAAGGTAATGGTTTTTTCTCCTTTCTTTCCTATATGTATTGATATCCCAAAAAATTAGATTATTTGTATAAAATATTAGTTAAATTCACTGATTGTCGAATCCATTTTTTTCTTCTTTAACTTTGCTACAAGAAAAATAATTGGAAGGAAATAGCATTTTAAAAAGTACATTTTATACATGTTTCGCACCATCTGCCTAGCGCTCCACTCACCACGAATTGAGCTGTATCCGCCGAGTGTAGACGGACAACAACTATCTATATATTTTAAGTTAGGCCTAGACTGAACCAATTAAGTTAGGCCGCTTTACACGATGCTACGAATGCTCACGCCAACGTGGACTGAACGTTTAAAGCGGCCTACACACGGTCAGTTTGGTGTGTCACTTCGGTGTGAACACTTCAAACCGACACACCAAACTGACCGTGTGTATGCAAAATTGATGTGAGCTCACACGAAAAAACTGAACTGATGGAATGATGAAAATTCATCATTTCGGCGTGACACACCGAACTGATGGCAGTCCGAAGTGAGCGTGTGTGTGGTCGCGTCACTTCAGTTGGTCACATCAGTCATCTGCGCATGCGCACAGATGCCAGTTGGATAGACAATAACGCCTGAAATTTGCACGTGTCGGTCGTCGCGTCGTCGTCTGCGTGTGGCAAAGTGCTTTCCCAGACACTGTTTGTGTTTATTAATTTTGTGTCTGTTTTACTTAATAGTTAATATGGCCGCTTGGACCAAAGATTTTCTCCTTAAATTTATCGAACTATTCAGAGGGGAAGAATGTTTGTGAAAAATAACCTCAAAGGATTATCACAACAAAACAAAGCGTGAGGAATCGTACAAACGCCTTGTGGAAAAAGTTAAAGCGATTGATCATGTTGTTAATAAAGCTGTAGTTACCAGAAATAAACATGTATCATAAAACGTAAATAAACACACGGCCTTAACGCATATCCGTTCACGGCGGCTTTTTACTCGTGGATGGCAGGTCGAACTGACACACAGAAGTGAGCGTGTCCAGGGAGGCGATTGTTGCGTTCAGTTAGAAGTGACAGTTAGAAATGAACACACCGAAGTGACACACCAAACTGACCGTGTGTAGGCCGCTTAAAACAGGCTTTACGCATACAAATAATGAATGTTTTACAATTTGGTAATTATTTTACAAATATTCGATATTACTATAAGACATGTTTAAAATGGGTTTCCTAGTTCTTTTATATTGGAGATTGTACATTCGCCCTATTAGTTGTGGGAAAGTTAACGCTATTTTTTAATGTAAACGCATCGTTATTTTAGAAAATTGTTATTATATTAAATGTTGGTGGGTGGTCGTTATACCTAATGTATGTTGTATATTTAGAACATATACCAAGAGTAAAACTTTCTTGAAAGCTTTATTTGTATAAGTATACAGGTTTTGTCTTGTACATTATTTTGTTGTCACCGGAGGTCTCTACGGAGGACTCACGGCTAGATCTCTAGCGGCTTATGCAGTCAAATTCGTTCATTTAAATTACATAAATTAATAGGAAAACATTGTACAAAATAATGCCAGAACATATAGTCGATAAATACCAATACACATTACACGTGACTTCCGAAGACTACCAAACAACTCCGAGTATACAGTGTTCAAGTACAGTCAGTGACCTTGTGGGGGTGCGGGGAGAAGCGGAATGGACAGTGCTGGACTGAATACTTCAGTCTCAGCGTCCGCTAATAGCTCACTTACCGTTTCCTTATTCTGACACCATACAATACAGAAAACGAATTGAGTATATAGAACTTTTGTTGGTTGGCTAGAAGGGCCGTAATAGCATTGAAACATACATTCGTAATTTCGTGTTTCTAATTTTATTTATAAATAAATAATCGGGGGAATAACTTTAAATTGTTGAGGAGGATTTATATTTTGTACGTGTGACTTCACACATAAAAAATATAAATCATCCTCAACAATTTAAAGTTATTTCCCCACTTATTAAAATTATTGTTTGTAAACCACAAAAAAATTAATTAAAAATAAAACATTTTTACTTGATTATATATCTAATTAAAATGAGTTGTCGTCGATTTCTCTCAATTATTATGTATAAGACAAAAGCACATCGCCTTCCTGAGCAATTAAAAAGTTTTTTTCACAACTTTCTAAGTTCCAAAACAAGTCAGTACAAGTTGTATGTTTTCCTTATTTTATGCAAGGTAAAAGTGGAAAATATAATCGGAGAATAATTCAAACTTCAGGGAAAATCGTTTTAAATTAATAGCTATAAATTAATTATATTAGAAATCTACATTTTAGATTAAAAGTACTTCAGATGAGTTTTCAGATTTCTAGGAAAAAATTTTATAATTTAAGTCAATGTTTGTTTTGTTTTTTTTTAAATACCAGTGTGATGTGATTGTCAATAATGTACTTTTAGTTGTGAAAAAGAAAATTTATTGTTTAATTTGTTTGTTCGATTGGGATTGTCTAAGATTTAGAATTTTGAATGCAAGATAATCATTTTGTTTGAACTTAGGCCTATTAGGTGTTCGAGTCTCTGAGCACCAGGCTAAACCAGCCTTTTCAAAGTAAACTTGTTTGAATACAAGTGGCCTTAAAATACTAATTACATTAGTTTATACAATATAAAATGTGTATAAAATCATACTAAAGTAACGTGTTTTCCATGAATTAAAACAATCGATATGTAAAACATTGAGGTATAAATCTTACATGACAGATCGGAAGGCAGTACCAAAGACAAATTATTAGAATGTGGGAAAGAAATTAAGACCTTAAGGAGATTACTTAACGTGGATGGGATGCATCTGTTTGTTTCAATTCACTCGTTGAGACTTGAGAAGATGGATGGTTTTAATGAACACTATGTTGACGTCACACAGGGAAGAGTAATGGGATAGGGAATGATGAAATATACACTGTGTACGAGTGTGGACGTACAACAGAAAACTACCCTCTAAATATTGATCAAACCTTCCGACTACGTTCCTTAGAATCTTATGAGTGACTTAGGTTATAAATCTACATATTTAAGTTGGGAAATGTGTTTTCAATGTATGCACTTTATGTCAGTTAAACATGACAAGGTAGGTAAATAGATGACTTAGGTTGGACCCCACACAACCTATGTTGGAGTTTCCATTTAGACAGACTAGACTAGCACCATTACCTTATCGGCCACTCTGCTTCTCTTTTTTGTATCATTTAAACATTCTTCACTGAAGGTAGGATACTTGTTTTATATTCTGCGAGGAGGGGAAATCCTCATGGACACCCCGTTAAATCGTGGGTAGTGCTGGTTAAAATCACCTCCTCACTCCAGATTGGTAACCATATCTCTTCTTCCTTTTGCCTCATTTCAGCCATTATATATTTGCTTACCAGACACCAATTCTTCTTCGTCATAAGCATTTGTTCAACCAGCTGTGTAACCTCTTCACTACCTTAAACAGATCTTCACGCTCCTTCTACAGTCTAGTATCGTGTCTTCCACGGAGTCAGTGTCCCCACAGTAGACACCTGAGAGGTTGCTTCTTATGCGGAATCTGTGTAGGTAAATTCCAAATTTTACATGCCCGGTAAATATTTGAGTGAAGTAATAGCTTAGATCTCCGAAGCTTCTTTGTATAAAAGTCCAAATCTGGTATTAGCGTTTGAATCCATCGGCTAGGACCTTTATCTACTCACAACCTTTCTTG
>JAGFPH010000155.1:12132-43380 GCA_018207615.1 Philaenus spumarius
CCCCCCCCCCCCCCACGATGTTCAAAATTCATATCATAATTTTAAAGTTCTTATAGTTTTAGTTATACAGGGTGGAACAAAGTTAGTGTTAAAAACTTCGGGAAATGGTTCTATGGGTCAAAATAAATAGAAAATCAAGAATAATATTTTTTCGATAAACGCTTCATTTTTCAAATATCCGCCATTTTGTTTCTTTTACTAAATAATTAATATCTAGATAACGGTGTAACCGATTGAGTTCAAACTTAGAATGAAGTTTAACCTAACAATGATCTATCTTAAGAAAAGTAAGCTATTATATCCAATCATGCATTTCAAAATGGCGGCTGTTTGAAAATGTCAGACCTAAATTACTAAAAAACCGTACATTTTAACAAAAAATGTCAAGACACTTTTTTTGTAGCGCTTTTGATTCCCTATCGGTTGGTGTAACTGTTAAAACAATCGAATGAAGGATAAAGCTAAGTTATGTGTAATAATTGGTTTATTCAACCCAGCATCCTATAAAAACACAGTAAATACTTACTACATTATTGTATGTACATTTGCTGTCATTATCTTTAACTTAACTATTATTCTTCATCCGATTGTTTTAAAGTTAAATCATCCGATACGGAATTAAAAGGGCTACAAAAAAGGTAGCTCGAAATTTTTTGTTAAAAAGTACGGTTTTTGAGTAATTTAGGTCTGACATTTTCAAACAGCCGCCATTTTGAAATGCATGATTGGATATAATCCCTTAATTTTCTTAAGATAGATCATTGTTAGGTTAAACTTCATGCCAAGTTTGAACTCAATCGGTTAAACTGTTCTCTAGATATTAATTATTTAGTAAAAGAAACAAAATGGCAGATATTTTAAAAATAAAGCGTTTTTCGAAAAAATATTATTTTTTATTTTCTATTTATTTTGATCCATAGAACCATTTCCGGAAGTTTTTAACACTAACTTTATTCCACTCTGTATAAATGTTTCAGAGCAGTAATTAGGTAAATATAACCAGTGCTAATAATCTTAAAATTGAATAGATTTTTTTGTTAAAACTTTTATAATATAATGTTAAATTAAATGAATAAATGATAATACTTTTTTAAATGATAATCACATAATACTTTTTTTGTATTTTATAATGTCTAATATTGAAGAAACAAAATGAAAAGTTTACATTTACAGCTCTTTCAAATTCAAAATAATTTTTCCTTTACTTTTCAGCTGCAAATGTGGTTATCACATTACTAAAATCAACACTCATCCTTCTGTTAGTTTGTAGATATTGATGAAAAACAACTTGACGTTTTTGCGACATTGTGTTGCGAAGATAATTTTTAGCTTAGAAAAAGACGTTTCTGCACTTGCAGAAGTCACAGGCAATGTTAGGAAGATTAAACCTGCATTTACAATATCGGGAAAACTGGTGGTCCTACTTACATAAGTTTTTACGCCCACCATAAATAACATGTTTTTGTTACTAATCAGCACTCATTGCAGTGATAAATATGCTATGCGCAGGACTCCCCCGCAAGTGCGTAGCCTCCACCCGAGTTAATTACGCTGTGCTGAAAGCCTCACAGCCAGGCCCGTGCTTAAACCTTAAGTGCAGTTTGTTGGTCCTACTAACAGTGGTTCTTGTCACAAAAGCCAGTCATAAGTATGCATCTACGACTAGTTCTAAAAATCTTGCGCTTGACTTCTAATGATAAATTTAGACGACACGTTGCATCATAATGTACTATTTTAACAATTTTCCGCCCCCTCGAGGCCAAGCGCCCTGGAGCGGCTGCTCCACTCGCTCCATGATCGCTACCCAACTGCTGTCAATAATCTTGACTCTGGAGGAAACCGTGTCTACGCCATACTTTTACCTTGGCATATGCGCGAATTAGCAGTTGTTCTCCATATCTGTACACTAATTTGTGTTATAACAGGCTTTTTTTTTGTATTAACTTTGAATTTCAGAGGCTAATGGGGGATAAAATTTGAATTTTAGGCATTATAGCGTATTGCCTCCAGAAACTGTTATTGAATAATAAAATTAGGTTACATACCTTATATATGTCCGTCTACAGTCCTAAATTCAGTGACAAACAGGCCGTTCCTTCAAAAGAAGATATTCCGAGCACATCCCAAAACCCACTATGGGAATACAAAAATCCAAATTTGCTGAACACCTGGTACATGCCAACCACAACATTGAAAGTTTCCAAGCCAATGTAGATATTTTAAATACATGTAAAAAGTCATTACTTATGAACACCTTTGAGGAATTACATATATATAATGCTTTTAAGTATGATGGGGATAATGTCTCAACAACAAATTCAAGTATTGTTCTAACGTATTGTTTAACACCATTGAACGTATCAGTACACACAAATACGGCAAACCGATAAATTTAAATATTTCTACAAGCGGCCAAACGGGGGTAGGTTGATAAGAAGTTCCGCATTACAGTTAGTCGAGTCACGTCCGTTGGCCAACGATGTACATATGTTTTTATCACGTGTTTATTTGTTTGAGTGTTTTGTGTTGTGTAGTGTTAAGTGTGACCATGACAAGTTCTGTTTAATGTGTGTTTTTACTTGACTTGATAATGGAGACATGAACTCCGAAATCGATAATCCCTTTACATAAGGACTGAATTTAGGACTGTAGACGGACATATATAAGGTATGTAACCTAATTTTATTATTTAATTTTAGAGGTTGACTTTGAATTATAGCAACGAAATTTGAATTTCAGGTGTTAAAAATATTTTGAATTAACGAAATGTTTATTTTCGAATATTAGAGGTTCTCTGAGGGGAAGTGACAAAGGTTCCAAATGATAGAAGTTTTTGAATTATCGAGGTTCGAATTAGCGAGATTCGAATTAGCGAGGTTGTACTGTATTTGTATAGAAAGTTGGAAAGAGTTATATTATCAGTTGAGCAATTGGCATTTTTTAGCATCAAAGTTAAAGGAATAATAATAATTAAAGTTACCATGTATTTTACGAGTGATGAACAATCTGAAGATGGAGTAAAGCTTCAAAACATGCCAGAAGCGTTAAAACAAAGTCATGTTTTGAAAATCAATTTTACCAAAACGAATTCAAATTTTAATTGGTAGAAGTTTATATTTTTCTCAATCAAGTGGTTAATTGTAAAAAAACAGAAAATTTTACTCATAATATTTATAGTTTGTTCAAACTCTAATTGAGTAACAATGAGTTTATAACGTTAACGTTTCGCACAGCATTTTAGAGATTGATTTGAGTTGTGAAAAACTTTCAATAGATCTTGTTTAGATTTAGCCAATTTTTAAGGACACCATTCAAATACAGATCTACTATGTTCTTCCACTAGTAATTTGTTTGAGAAATTTTCTTATTTATTTTATTTCTCAGCATAGCCTTTGTATTCAGATTTCTGCACCAGCATTTCTTGTAATAACCAGCATTTAAATCTGAATAATTTGAGTTTTACTAATTATTTTAAGTTATGAACTTGACAAATACTATTATGAATTTGCTTTGTGATTAGCTTTAACTCGAAATGTTTTTGTTTGAAAAACACATATTCAAGAATAAAAAAGTGCCATGATTACAAAAACAATAAAGTAGGTGTTCATATATAACAAAATAAAATTTGGCTACCATACTGGATATCATAACAACAGAAAGTTTGTCTCTTATAAACATGAATCTAAATATTCTAAATAGGTTCAATTTTATAAATATTTTTCTGGTACACAAAGATATGTTTTTGTCTTTCTTCAAAAAAATATTCAGATTATGATATAACAAGTTTATTGTAGATAAATAATTGTTACTTGAATATTATTTTGTGAATATGTTAGTCTTGCTAACAAGAACCATTTACAACCTTGATTTGATTATTCAATTAAAATTCACAAATAACAGTCACTATAATTTTCTTATTAAATTTATATAAAGGAAAACTCCAGGAAATGTAAGGAAAACAAATACAATACAAAAATTCAATATAATTCTTATAAAAAAAACTTACTGACTATACAACAAAAACAAGTTATCACTGTTTTACTTAAAATAATTTATAACAATTTAAAAATATAAATGTGTATAAAATATAAAAATACTAAAAAATAACTATATCTTGTTGTAACTGAGTTTAGAATAAATAATATTTCAATGTATTCAAGGTAACGGAATAGATTTTATTCAAATAAATATGAGACAATAATTATTTATCGTTGTTTTTTAAATTTGTATACATTTTCATCATTCCGTTTCCAAGCAAAATAAACATTTTAAAAACTAAATTCAAATATATTTTGTAAACTGTGTTGGTTTAGTGGTTTTGCTTTGTGTGTGAGAGGTTCGGGATGAAATTTCTGTAAAAGATTAAAAAGTTACTGTTTTGGCACAGCACCATGAGTGAGAAACGGAAGAATCTTGATACTTTATTTTGTTGCATGAAAAATAACAGATTCTTGGTTTCTTTATCACCAGTCAGTGAGGAGCTCTATTCAAGTGAACAATACACTTCCTTTGTTTAAAAATGTTCTCTAGAAAATAGCGATTAAAAATACAAAATTTTATGTTATAACGTTTTTGTTGTTTCTTTACTAATCTTTGTTTGTAATAAATTATTAATTTCTTTATATCCGTATATACATTTGCATACACAAAGGTTGTTTTGTAAATAATTTAGTTTTTACAAATAATTTAAGAAAAAGTTTATGTTCATGATTTAAATATATTATAAAAGTTTTGATTAACTCGCTTACTTCAGTACCAACCATAAAGACTTTACAAAGCAGGTACTGCGAAGTTTGCGACCTTACTTTACGAACAAACTTTTAACAATATTAACAATAAACATAGCGGTACAAATATTTCTTATCAACAATAAACAAAAACAAAATATATTAATTATTTTACGAACAACAATAAATAAATAAAATAAATTAACAACAAGAAAATACAAAATAAATAGTTTATGAATTAATAAAATCTGTATAAAATTAATTAACAAAAAAACAAACATTATTTTTCTAATCTAAGTTTATGCATTGAGCACGATTCATACAAATCATTGGTGTTGCTGTAGTCAATTAACAAATAATTTGTTTTATATAACATATCTGTATCTAGAGATGACATAGTAGAAATTAAGTAAATCATTAACTGTTCTATAATAGACTTAGGAATTCAGTGGATCATAAAAGCCTGATTAACTATACATATTTATTATGGTACTAGATAAAAATAACTACAGTAGAACCCCTCTTAACCGGTCAGGTCGGGACCGAGACCCTGGCCGGTTACGAGTTTGGCCGGTTGATCAGAGGTTCCCGTAAAAAATAGATTTTAGTTAAAAAATAACCTACAGTACATATTTCATAAATAATAAAGGCAATAAGACGTTATTGCAACTGGTTTTATTGTATGTACTGTACATACACACACAAACAAACACTAACAAATTACATGTAAACATTTTAACTTCCCTCGCCTCCTTTTCTCCCCTCCTGTTTTCAAGCACTTTTGCTCTCACGAAATTCGGCAAAGGTTCCGAGAAATAAACAGATGAAGAAAGAGAAACAAAGGATGCCGCTTGGTTAATAGATTCCAAGAAAAAATGATACAGTTGCCGTGGGAAGCAAGATTTGATCCCCCCTCTTGCTTCCGCAGCAAGAATCAATCGACAAGGCGGCTTCCTTTGTTACGCTCCTCCTCCCCCCCCTTTTCCCTGCCACAACATTAAGGGTCGGCTCTAGCTATCGGCTATGTTGGCTGATACTCCATAAGACCAATGTTAAATTAAAATCCAAATTTTTCCTTTATTTTTGATCGGAAAATTATAAACGATATGTCATTTTAAAGCTATGGTTAATATGCATGCAAATGGCTTTTTAAAAATTAAGAAAAATATTTTGTTTAATATTTATTAACAATTTAAAACATTGATTTTTAATATTTTTTTATGTTGTCACTATTAATTATTTGTTGTTTCTTGAAATAGGCCGGTTAAGCCGAGGACCGATTGATCCGAGGCCGGTTAAGAGGGGTTCTACTGTAGTTGTCTGTGGTGAGAAGGAATAGAATGCATTTTATATTAAAACAAGCTAAGTTAAGTTTTTGTAGGTTATCAATATTTCTTTTGTTTACAGTTGTTTTGATCCATGATTCACTTAATTTTCACAATGACATCTACAGATGCAAACGCTTCTTTAAATATATAAACAATATACATATTCACAACAGTAGATACACAACAAAAATCTGAGTACAAAAATGTTTTAAAAAGTTCCGGAAACTATCAAATAAAATCGTAATACCTTATTGAACATTGCTTATCTTTTGAGACACTGTTTTTGTGGTACTTATGTCTAAAGTGAGTTTTACTGATTTTAATAGCCGGGTAGTTTTAACATTAATCTTTATTCTAATATGAAAATAACTTTAACAATAATGATGATATAACAATTATTCTGAAGTGAAGCGAGAGTTTTCTGATAAAAACCATTTAACAGGGGAAGAGTAGAGGCAAGGATAAAAATGTATAAACAAAACATAGCTAGAGATGAACCAACATTTTAAATGCTAGGTCAGGTTAAAGGAAAACATGTTTATTTTATATTTATAATTGAAAATTGTTTGCCTCATAAAGGAAAATCCAGATTGACTATGATGTACTGAAATAAATGAAGAAAGAAAGTAGGATGACTTAGGTTGAATAAATATTTCCTGGATATAGTGGTATTTATGAGGAAGTGCCTTTTTGACGAAATGGAATGTGTTTTGTATAAAAGTTATCAAGTAAGAGGAACAAATTTTAGAGATAATTAGAGAACCATAGTTGTAATCTCGATATAAGAGTTAAAAATTTCAGGTACCATTTTAAATCATTAAAAATATATATAATGTGAGCGAGTATCAATAAGTCAAATAATTTTTAATGTACTATTACTAATAGGTTTATGAAAGTTGTTAAAAATATGTTTAAATATGCTGTTGATATTTCTTATAACGGTAGACTATTAATTAATAAAACCTGTAAACTTTATAGGCATGTAAATTTAAACGTGTTAGAAATATTTATGTTTATAACATTTGTGTAACGTTTTGTGCTTTATGAAAGCTTCAAGATTTTCAAAACGTATAGAGAAAATTATGGCTAAATCGAGTAAAGTACAACCAAGAAATGAATCCTTGTATTTATAATACAAATCTTGTAAAATAGGTTAGTTGTTGATATTGTTATTAAACTGCAGTTACAAAAATGTATTTATTTTTTCTAAAAATTATACATCATTAGGCTAAAAATCTATGAAAAACTTTTTGTACAAAAATTTATTCAAACGATCTAGTATAAAATAGTTAAAATAAACATAAAATACTTAATAGAAAAATTTCCTAAGACATATTGTTACACAAATATAGTGGTTTTTATACACTTGTAGGTAAACGTCTTTGCTCTCCAAATAATAATAACATATTCTTTAATCATTTAAATTAGTTTAAAACTTAGCAACCATTATTTTAAAAAAAGAAGCTATTTCCTAATAAAACTGGGCTTTCTATTGTCTAAATTATTTAATATTATGTTAGTGTTAATATCACAAATTATACAATACATATAAATGCATACGTAATAACGTACTCTCCGTACTCAAATACTATACAAATAATAACAATCCCAATTCTGTACCATAACCCAAAACAATACCTATACCACACTTATTTTTATCACATCCTAAGAGACCTTATTTAATACACTAATTAGCTCATTCTCTACATTGTGTATATGAGCTATTGCAATTGCCCTTACGACTAAAAAAGTTTTGAAACATTAAATTATATTGACTATAAGTGAACTGTTTAACCAAATCTTGTATAAATAGTGATTATACAATAGTTTATACAAAATGTTCCTTCTTCCATGAAAATAATTACCAAACTATTTTTGTTGTTTTTTTTAGCATGATTTAAATTTTTTTATAAGAAAAGTATGTTTTTGACATTGTTTTAACTGTCATTCTTCATGTTTTATACAAAGCAATAACCAATTAGTGATTTCAATATTCTGAATCCGAATCGAATAACTGCTCAATCACCCGGAACTTATATCCTTGTAGTCCAATTGCGGAACACAGGTGTTTAACTTCGAATTTAATATGATGCCAGATGACCACCTGTACCATCTCCTTGTTTTTGTTAAATTAAAAAATAAAATTAGAATTCGTGCAGTTTATTCGCTTTGTATTTTACCTTTAACTCAATCATAAATGTTCAGAATGTATCTAATATTTTGTTTTATAAGAGGTTGTATAAAGTGTTTACCACTATAAAATTTCAGTGTAATACATTTTTGAAACAGTTTTAGGTACATAAATCATTTAAAGACATTAGTTTTTACTTGTAGAGTGAACATTTTGATAGGAAGAAAAGAACATGATAATCACATTTGGTTCATACAAAAATTATCGGACTACTGAAATCTGTTTTTGATAAACAATCATAATGCTAACTATTGTAGAATCAAAATATTTCTATAATCAGATGGTTCGATTATTTTATTCCGAAATACTCACTACAAATACCAGTTCTTTAGTTTTTTACAGGAACTTTTACAGGAATTTTAGTCAAGTTCTTTAAAATTTTGACAGGAACACCACTTAGATGTTTGCCTTTAATTGACAAAATCTGAAAAGTAGCTTGAAAAACTACAAGTACTGTGTGAAGTTGATAAAAATAAAAATATCACCTAGCTAAAATGAAATAACAATCAGTACCATATAATTTCACTTGTACAAGGTTTAATACTGCATAAGAACAATTAAATAGGACTCAAAACCTAACTATAGTTACAAGTAAACGTCATAATAGATGCATCAAATTAAAAGCTACTTCCGCGTCAGACAGGATTGTTTCTTAACTTTTATTGAACGTGCCTAATTTATGTTAAATTAATGACTTTCAGAGTATCACAATCTTGAAAGTTATGGAAATAGGTTTGGTCAATGAAATTGACAACAAATCTAGAAAGTAATTGAAATTTATCTTAAGCTGAATTCAAGTGATGAAACACACAGCAGTGCTTTTTGGATTAACACTGGAAAGTGTGCTTTTTAGACTTTTACATTAAACAATACAAAAAGGGAGTAGTAAATTCTAATAAATTATCTTTTTGTTTACTATTAATTTATGTTATTTGCAACACCGGGTTTTCTAGAATTATTTGGGATTCTTTAAAGTCTTGTTTAGTCTTTTTAATCATAACCAAATAAATTGAAGTAGCTAGGACGTTTTGTTTATTAAGCTTTAAAGTTTAAAGTACCGGTATATGATCATGTTGAAATGTTTTTGAAAAACGTTGATTTTTAATTTTTATCCCATAAAATATATTTGTGTATAAATTCTATATTGTGATGTAGGTTTCTTACATCAAGTATATGTAAGCAGGCCAGAGAAATTTTATTTAAAAAAGCAGGCCCTAGTCTTTAATAAAAAATTAAATATTAAATATAACTTATGTAGTAGGATGTGATAATTTACCCTGGTTATTCTAGACTTAATTTATCTTAAAATTAAAATTGCACGATCCAGCCTCTAGTACTAAACTTAACATATTTGTATTAACTTTTTACTGTACAATTCACATATTTTATTTAATATTTACATAGTATAAAATTACCTTCAGTTAAAAACAGTTTTGTATTAAATAACTAAACTACATATTTACAGGTTAGATATACTTAACATTACGACTGTACAAAAAATTCATTTCTTCTACAAAAGTTGGTAGGCAACACGGTGACAAAACTAACGTTACTGTCTGAATCACTATGTACAGATGCAGCACCCATACCGCTGTCTACCGAATTTGCCATAGAAAATTTGTGAAAATTACCAAAGAAGAAGGAATCAGTAGCAATACTCTCACCACCCGACTCGCTAGCACCGTCGCATAGAGAATCGTCCGTCTCGCTTAAACTTTCTTCCCTTTTTTGACCGTCGGAACCATTTGAATCACTGCTAAGATATCCGGAGTCTTCAGTCCTGTGCGTGATTTTCAAAAACTTTGGTTGAGTTTGTTCCGTTTTTTTCTCCCGCGGATTTACTGCTATTCCACCTCGGATGTCTTTTGAGAATTGTAATCGGCGATTGAGTTCTTCAGACTGTGTTTGTATGGTTTCGTAGTCCGAGGAAGGTAGTTTGCCAGAAGCAGAAGACAGGACGCCGCGGGACATCAAGAAACTCGTAGGCACAGCCGAGTTTCTCTGACTAATGCTTCTGACAGATCCGTTTTTTGGCGGTAATGGAGGTTTACAATCGTTAGAAGTTAAGAGAGGATTTGAGAGTTTTTTTTTAGTGATAATGTCGTTCTTATAAATAACTTTAGGAGGTCTCGGAGGTGGAGAAGGTTGTCGTTGACGACGTGCTTGTTTCGCTTCTGGTCGAAGTAGCTTTGGTTTTCCCCTCTTCCAAGACAGCGTTGAATAACAATCAGTGTCTAAAGAACGAGTTGATCCAACGGGACTCAAATTTTCTGATCTGTTTATACCGTTACGGTGATATTTATTCTTCGCTTCAAATATCTCTCTCAAGCTTCCGTATGTTCTATGTAAAGATGAACTGATTATGTTAGACGAATCGTACCAATTTAAAGAATCACTTCTAAAGCTACCCGTGGTTCTTAATAATATCTGGTTAGGTCTTTCTAATGAATCAGTAAATGCATCTTTGCATATTTGATACTCAAACTGTCCGTCACTGTTAATTTTAAATTTACTTGGTTTTCTGTCTAACGTATCAGGTTCAAATGAATCCGAGTCATAGGTGCGTTCATAATTGCTAGGTGAATCTTCGACTTCAATCGTTAACTGACCTGGTTTTTCTTCAACGTACTTAATTTTCGGTTCGTTTGTAAGCGAAGCACATGAAGAAGCATTACTTGGTAAACTTGATGAACTACTGAAACTGTAAGCATCGTTCACGTAGACCTCGCTCACCAAACTGTAACCTTCTCCTCGAGACAGTATGTCTGGTAACACGAACTTGGTTTTGTTATTGCTAGGGTTTAGTAAAATCACTTCGTATTCGTGATCATCAATGTTAGTTTCTTTCTCCTTCGTTTTAGGAATCAACATATTTCCATTTATAGAATTTTTCATTGCAACGTCTTGATCGAGTAGATTAGAAGTACAATGATCCAAGTCACCATAATCTGAAGGTGTTCGCATCCCTTCTGTCTCCTCGTTATGATGTGGTCGTTCTAAACTGTCAGTATCATAATGTACTGAAGGCAAACTATCTTGGTTTATTTCTTGTGGATTGATTGTATAGGATTCATGACCGTTTGTTTTTGTATCGTGCGCTCGATGTTCCACCAATTCTTTGATAACTTCATCCATTAAATGTTTCGCTATTACAGGTTTTTCAGTAAATTGACTTTCACAGGTTGGTCTTCCAAGACTGCTGCAAATAGAACTAGGAGGCGCTGGTGGCGGAGGCGAAGGTACTTTATTGAAATTAATCTCCTCCGTATAATCTACTAAATCGTTTGACAATTTCTTATTAATTCTATTTTCAATATTTTGGTGATATTGTAAACTTGAAAACTCTTCGTTTTCAGTTTGTAATTTAGAATTTCTCTGTTCATGATTCATGTTATTTATGTTGTTGTTTTCAATAGTTTCTTTATCCAGTTGTTTAAGCTTCTCATCTACAATGCACGGATTTGATTTCTTCTTTTCATTTCGTTTGTTATTAATCTCTGTTTTTTCATCAATTACACCTTTCTTTATAGTTTTTTCCGTTGGTGCACTGGGAGCTTTTCCTTTAGTTTGAGCAGGCTTTTTTTGTTTATTCACTTCACCACTGTTAGATTTCACCAACGGGACATCTTCGAGCCATTTCTGAATACTTCTTTGTTTGTTTTCGACAGTGCAACACGATTTACAAGAACTGCCTTCATGATTTTGATGATGTTGTGGTACATTATTGCATCCTGGACATCCGTCACAGTTTCGCCGTCTATTTTTTTCTTGTTTCAGACTTAATATGCTTCCCGAAGCTACACTTTGACTGCCTTTTGGTATGTGCTCGCTTTCTTCAGGGATTCCGATAAGACTTGGTAAAAATCGTTTGGTCGCCATTTTATGTTTTGCTATTGCGATCACCTCTCTAATTTTTGTGAGAAATTCTAAAGCTGCAGGAGGAGGGGCCTGGAAAATAAAACAAATTTCATATATTAAACATACCGGATATTTTCAATATAAATTGGGTTTAAAAAGTACATATAATACAAATTTATTCAAAGAATTTGTAAATTAATTGACCAAGGGTAAGTGAGGTTCTGATTTAAGACAGTTCGCCAGTCTGTTTGTTATGCGATCACAACCAAACTCGTTAGAATTTCATAAAATTTGGCATAAATGTTTCTTGAAGTCATTAAAAATGACGTATGTTAAGGGGTTTTTGTAAAATGATATTTTGTTTAGTATTATTGTACTCTTTATAAATGTGTATTACACTGTGCACTACTCAAAATGTTCATAGTTCACTGAGTGAATGGTTAGCGTCTGTGGTTTCAGTTCTAAGAATTCATGGTTGAATCAATGAACTTTTTTTACTTTTTAAAATGTTTTTTCAATATTAATACAGTATGTGTCATAATCTTATAGGGTCTAAATTTTGCTTTCTGTGCCTCTACAAATAAAACTTTAAAGAAACTTGCAATGTAATACGATAAAAAAATTGTAATAAATCATAAACAATTCTTTCAACATAAAATTGTAACCTGTAAAAAGTTCCTGATCGAAAGCAACAACAAATTCAAAATTGATTCTATGAACCAAATAAAATTTACTTAAGGTGTATTTAAACATTTAGTTTAGTAAACATAGGGAAGAATATAAATATAATAGGTACCCATCCCTTATTTTAAACGTTTTTTTATGCATATTGAAACCTTTGTATAAATCAGTTATAACCTTAGGTATAAAAGTCATAAAAAGCACTTGAACTCTTCAATTTAGGTGTAGCCCAATTACCAATTTTATATCCTCCATCAAAAATCTGTTTATTTCTCAGTCAAAGCCAAATGCGTTGTTCGGTTTTCAAAGGTATTTTGTTTTACACGTTTTCTTTAATAACTCGAGAAATATTGAGTTTAGGTAAAAACTATCCCTATACAAAATTGAACTGCAGTAAATTCTCTTCAAAAAAGGTCCTATTCATTTTTCTTGTACTTGCTATATTTTTGAAGATATAATCCGTGGAAAATATAATAAAATAAAAAAATCAGAATTTTAACTTATTGTGTACAATTGTACAGCCAAAACAGTAGGAAAAAATTCCAAAGTTTTAAAACTTGGCATAGTTACTCATTGGCATACTTATACAGTGGCCTGTATAGCAAACGAAATTTTCCCGAAGGGGGATGTGTGGGAGGGAGAGTCATTTAAAGGGTTTTTTACATTTTTTCTTAAATATTTTGGGAGATAATGAGTTTAGCGAAAAAATAATCCAAAATAAATTTAATCTAGAGTAAATTCTCTTAAACAAAGACATATTGATTGTTTCTTATGGTTTATAGTTTTGGAGATAATGTCGGGAAAAAACAAATAAAAAATCTAAATTTCTGCTTTATTTGTAAAGCTATTTAAAAATAAAATACATGTAGGAAACATTTCTCATTGTTTAACATTTTACACATGAAGGTCTATTAAAAAAATACACTTGGGTCTACTTTGCTGCTATTTGCCAGCAATATGTCACCTACGTCAAGAAGCACTATGGCCATAAAATAACGGTAGTTTTTGATGGCTATACTGATGTGAACAGTATCATTGTATTTGGATAATCTAATAGAACTCCGATTCAACGCAATATTTCGTTCCACTGGAAATTCGACGATAGTGGCGCTATCTATTGAGGAAGCGACGGAAGCTGTGTGAAACACCAATGCTACCAATGATTTCTCCCTAGCGCTACCTTGCGGCGCGATCATGCACTATTTTCCCGACAACCTAATTTTCGCCACACTGCTGCTGTATAGATACAAGATCTATTTATTATTCATGATCTATGATAGTATTGAAAGGGTGAGTAGAAGCGAAGAGAAAAGAAATCTTCAGATATTTGAAATGCATATGAAGGTGATTGTTCAACAAGAACTTTTTTTTCAAATAAAAACAACAAGACAAGGCTGACTAGCTTGATTTCATAACAAATGATTGATGCAGGAATTAAAACACAAGTTGCTTGTGACTCGTATCTTGGGATGTGCTATTGACAAATCTCCTCTACATCAAATGGTTGCTGTTGTTGGTGTGGATATCGACGTGCTAGTATTGCTAATAGCACTATCACCAGCAACTAACAACATCTACTTCATCAAGCCTGTAGGGGAAAAGGCAGAAACATATATGTATTCGTGTCAGAAACTCAAAATATTTCTGTACCAAATAAATGCATTGTCTTCTTTTAAATGATATTCTGGGAATGTAATTCTGTTCCAACCCTTGTTATTGTGGCAACACTGGCTCACCATACCACGCACTGTGTCAGGCCGCCAGACCAGTGTTGCCAGATTGGGGGTTTTTCTCCAAAATAGGGAAATTTTTAAGTTTGCAGGAAATATTGTGGGAAAGAATAGGTTTTTTTTTCAATTATATGATGAACATGTTGAGTTTCTTGTAAAAAATTAAAAACTCTTAAAGTATGTACTCAATATAGCATGTGCAATGTTAAAAACGCTACTTAGAGCAGTCCATTAAAAAAAAAAAATCTGCGGGTGAGCTTCCAGGTCCCCATCTTTACTGGGGTTTATTCCACACTACATAACTCAGATCTCTCTTCTGGAACCCCCAGCACAAAAGTTGGGAAATATGGTAAATTTGTGGGAAATTTTAGATTTTGAGTCCGAAATGATTTGTTGTAACAACGCACCTGATTATTGCATTCACCGTCTCTTATTAATGCTATAGGCTTCAAGTGAGGACAATAAAAACAAAAGGAAAAATCCTTATTAGACTACAATGTTGCAATCATCCAAATATCAATATTGCACCTCAAACAAAAGTTCAAAATAGGTACTTTGTTCAGTAAATGAGTGGTTATATATTTACTACACAAGATACTATCTCGATGATACCAACATAAAAAACAAAAACATTCTTACCAGTAACATTTCCATCTCAAAATATGCTGGGTTAAAGTATAACTTTCTTCGGGTGGAAGACGCTGTTATAGCTCTAACGTTTTCAAATCCGTCTTCTCTGTTTTCGAGGGTCTCTATGATGGAGACATTCTCTTCAGGAAGTCTTTCTATGTTAGACTCTTGGTGCAGAGGTTCTGACATACTTAGTGCTTCGATGACACTGCAAGGGTGCACCATGGCGCAAGTAACTTGGACCTAGAATCACGAGGATAATTTGTTTTGTTTAGTATTTTTATAAATGTTTGAATATTATACACGTTATCAGTATGTGATGCCTTCAAATCACTTATCTTTGCTGTTTTTGGTTGTGTTAACCAGACTTAGTTGCTGGGTGCGCCGGTATCAGTGTCGAGTTCCGGAACGTACAAGAACTGGATGTCTTACAGACAGCATCACCGTTTACTTTGTAAAAAAATGTAATTTTTGTTCTGAGCTATTGGTGTACTGTATTAATTTAGCCTTTTGAGGGCGAATGGCTTGGGAAGTTTTCGAGGGTAATGTATGGATTCTCTGTAACTTAATAACTTCTATTTTTTATAATTTAACGTTTGTTCATTTATTTATTTACTTTTTTTTTATTGTCTTTGTGAAAGTTGTCAGCATAACAAAACTGATAACAACATAGGACATAGGAGAATCCTTAATGAGTTATGTATTATCCCTAACTAATTTAATAATATCTATCATTCAAGTAAAGCATAAACCCCGTAGAATGTTGCCTATATTTCATCCATTAAGTATTTATTTTAAAAACTGACAAACATACTTTACTCAAGTTTATATACATACTTGCAGGCGTCAGCGGCTTCGACTGCGTATACGAATAATTGAATATTGATCCTTACCCTTACATGCATTATTAAAAAGAACACCGTAGATCCGAGTGAGTTTCCTGGCTCAAAATACCGCGCTAATGAATTTTGTCCAAATCACTCAATGATTTCCCATTTAGGTTTACATCCATGATAAACTAACGTAAGTGCTAAACATCATGTTTTCCACAGGTTTTTAGAACGAGAACGTAGCCTACAAATTGAGGTTTGAGATTATTTAGATCCTTGGCTTATATTAAAAATTTTAGATCTCTGTGTGCCATACATTTGGGTAAGCTCCGCACACTCAACCCTTTTATTATTACAGAAGTTAAAAGTATGGATTTCCTATTATACATTTTTAGGTATAATAACTTTATCAAATAACTGAATATTGTATAACTGATTCTATTGACTTTGTAAAACGACTATTAAGGTGAAATATTGATTATTTATTTTTTGTAGTTTGTAATATTAAAGTCAAAAATGTTTTAAAAATTTTCTATTTAAAAATCCTTATATATAATTCTGTAAGCAAAATTTTAGATTCAAAATTGTGGGAATTTGGTAAATCGGAGGATGATGGGACAGGTGTCAAATTAAAGGTATCGATTCAAGGAACGAGGGAAAAATATAAGTTTTTTCTAAAATTAAAAACTGAGGGGTTTTTGAGATTCCCAAAAAACGAAAAGTCCCCATAAGAAATACATGAGAATTTAAAAACATACAACAGCTGTTCTGCAGTTTACATTAAAACATTTGGTATTAAATAAATAAATTAAAAACATATAAAACAGCTGTTCTGTAAAACAATATGACAGTTGAAGTAAATTATATTTTTAAATAAAATCTGCTACTTATTAACCTATAAAAGATACACGTTGACACACTCACATAGAGAAACCTTATAAGTGTGATTTTTGGAAGGTTGTATGGCTGTCCTATTAACTCTTCATACAATTTATACTAATATCATAAAGAGGTAAGTTTGTTTGTTTGTTTGTATGTAGGGGGTAATGTCTGGCACTACTGAACCGATTGAAAAAATAGTTTTACTGATAAAAAACTACACTTTACCTGAATAACATATGCTATAATTCATTTCGATAAAAACCTTTTTTTATTTCATTATTTGTAAATTTAGTCGGACAAAATTCTTAGGTTAGGCCTAGAATGATAAACCAACACATGTATTTACATTTATTACCATAACAATACATTTAATAAAAGAACAGATAATATATAGCTGTCTGTTCCAATATTTCCATTAACAGCTGATTTCAAAATTTGAAGCAATTATTTTTGTACTTCTAGATTTTAGGTTAGGGTTTTAAAGTGTAGACCTGAGCCTTGCTGGTTCTTTTAACCATTATTATAACTGTTGTTATGAAATATAAGAAATAATTTGATTTGAACAGTTATCATTATTTATTATCTTAATTTTGAGGTTATTATTATTAATCATATAACTTTATTATAAATAAAACATAACATTTGTTTTTAGAAGGTTCCATTGGGGGTTGGCGTGCGGAGCACGCAGGGGTCTCCCCTAGTTAAAATATAATTGTTCATTCATGAGACAAAATAAAAATAACTCTTATCAACATTTTACTAAAATTCTTATTAGAAACTATAGCCAAGTCGGTATAGGTTACAACTACCAGTAATTTGCAATACGGCTGATTTTTTTTTTATAAGTACCTTAAAGTATGTTGATTGACATAAAAAAAAGTTTACCAGTCTATCGATTTCCCAAAGTCGAAAAAAAAATCGATTATCATTTTTTTTTCGATTATCTTTTATATTTCGAGCTGGGATAAAGATAGAGAAAAATAAAAAATACCACCGTGTAGGGGAGGTATTTTTCAACAAAAAAGGTCATATGTATTTATTTCGTCCGAGCAACGGTTTGTCTGGAAAAAATTCGATAATGCAGGTATGTATTTTGCAGCAGGGGAAATCACTAAAAGGGGACATCTTATTCATATATGAAGCTTTGGCTCATTCTAAATTGGCCGAATTTTAATATATCGAATTGAAACTTGACATAGGAGTTAAAATATATATTTTAAACATTTATGCTGAGTCTCAGCTTGTTATCTTGAAAATGACCCGATCTAGGAGTTGATTTCGATTATCGATTTTAGGAGTACACTCTTGCACAGCTACTAACTTGAGAATTTTTCTGACTTAATAACTTACCTTTAAACGTATATTATGATATGCGCTAAAATAAACAGTACTGAAATTAAAGTAGGTATGTTTGGTTCTTAGAACAGCTGATTACATTGTTGATTGTTGCCAGGCCATGCTGCTTATTATTACTTTCTTGGTTGAGGGTACTTAATGCTGCAATGATTCTTACAACTACTGAGAAGTTTTTTTATGTCGTAGAGGACTATGTTCGCTCATTCAGAACAGGTCGTTCCGGTGGTCCTAATTAGATGTGAACTGCTGTAGAGTGTCAAGAACAATTTCACAAACAGCTGCCAAGTGATGCCGTAATGATAAATATAGTTGACAAGTTCCGTTGCACAGGTATTGTTTAGAACCAGCTTAAAGGTTGTGTAGGTCTTCCAGAAACGGTTACTATGAATGAAGCGGTAGACTTTTTCAGGAAATTGCTTTCACTGGACATCTTTGAAAATGAACATCAGTAATACATATTTGATTTAATGTTTAAAAATCTTGGTGGATTCTCATATAGAATTAAACGGGTCAACTTTTGAATGTAAGGGGGAAAAAACAAAGTAATTTATTACACCTCAATGTTGGCAATGAAAAGTTCTTAGACGGAAGTCATGTACATCTAAAAGGTTTAAACAACACATTCTCTTGATTTCAATTTCCTGTCTATGTAGTAGAGAAGCCACAAAATAATGAGCGCAAACAGTATGGCTGTATCAGGGAGAGGCATACTTGGTCCGAATTTTGTTGAAGATGATAACGGGAACTGTGTTACTGTACTCCAGGGACATCACAGACAGAACATTTTTTAACATTTACAAGAGATTTTGTTGTAGTAGCAATCTGGCTTTTGGTTTCCTATGGTTCCAGTAAAATGGCACCACTAGTCATATCACTGTAGCCATTACTGCTTACTTCAAAAAAGTTTGACAACTGCCTGATTTCCCGAGGAACAACTTTCCATACCCGTCCTATTCCTCTGACCTTTCACCACCTGACGCTTTTGTGTGGGGAATGATGAAGGAAAGCATCTTCTAAAACGAGCCACCAACTACCATTGTGGTGCTTCGTGAACAAATAACTAGGTACCGGTACATTAGAAGTATGCAACAATCCCTTTTCACCAACATCCTTCCTTCAAAGAGCTTCAACAACACTACGAGAGTTGCCTAAAACTTAAAGGAGGGCAAACAGAACATATGTGTGTTAAAAACTACAGCTTCCTTTTACTTAGTATATGTGACTAAAAATTTAACATTTAAAACTATTACAATTTCAGTAATGGTACTGTTTATTTCGGTACAAAGTGTATATGTAAAACATTTTTTAATCTTTTAACAAAATTATAGAAATAACACTTACATTTTGGGATACTTTGCAACTCCCTTCATCTGATAAAGCGTTATTCTCCGAACCTTCTTCCGCATCCGAGCAACAACTAGCACTATCGCTGATGTAGCCTCCGTTCTCGTGACAATGCCTCAATAATGGATTATTCTTGATGACACCTTCTTCGCCTCCAAGATGATCCACCGAGCTCCGACCTTCTTCACTGCTAGAGTTCCTCGATTTGTTTTGTCTTCTGCGAGTGTGGAGGAAGAGAAGAACGGATGCTACATATATAAGGCCAAGCAGAACGGAACATATGCCGATAGCAATGTATTCGCTTGCGGAAAGTCCTGTACTGCTATTAACATCTTCTGTGGCGTGAGCATCGGCCGAGAATGATACTTCTCGCACACCTAAGGACAAATAGTATTAATGATTAATATCGTCTGATTTCGAAGGTAATTGGTAAAACCCATGTTAAGGAGATGTTAAACTCAAAGGAGCATTATCATATGAATTATATAGGTTTGTACTATATTTATTGATGTAAGGAATAATATGAAAAATATATAAAAATTCACTTTTTTTAAGTTTATCATAGGTAAAAATTTGAAATGTCAAAAATTTGATAAATTTGCAGAGCTATTTTGAAATTGATATTCCTCAAAAAGTACTTGATGGATTTAAAAAAAATTTGTGTTATTTTAAAGAGCATGATGTCTTTTTGAAATTTAGGTAGATTTATGGTGGTAGATTTTTGTATATTTTGTAAGAGTCAACTTAAACATTTTTTTTTTGCTTCTAGGCAAGGGTCGCCGGAATACTACCCCCCGGAAAACTACCCCCCCAAGCAGGTTCCTACGTCATTTTGACGTCAGAGATCGGGGAGGCAGTTTTCCAGTCACGCACACTCAAGTTTCGATATAATTAGAATAAAAAAAAAACTAGAGGACTAACCTAAACTGTTTAGTTACCGGTACAGTATGTTGCCGATAACAGAATAATTGTAGGAACCTGCTTGGGGGGTAGTATTCCGGCGACCCACTTTTGCTAGGGGGGGGTAGTATTCCAGTCGCAGACGCGGCTCCCATATTGATTAGTTGGCAGATTTCGTGACGTCACGTTTCACCTGGGGGGGTAGTTTTCCGGGGGGTAGTATTCCGCATCCCTTTAGGCAACTTACAAACATCAATCTCCTTAAATATGAAGAAAACATCAGTAGAATACATGGTAAAAATCTCGGTCTTGTAGTTGGCTACAAGTAGTTATTTAGAAATAACAATTTTTGTCTTAAAAAAACACAGAAATTCAAAATTTGGTTAAACTGCGCTTGAAGTAACTGTCTATCATACTGTATTGACACAGAAATAACTGGGTAATTAAAGTTAAAATGCTCATATATCACATTGGTCCTTTAATTCTTTCTATACATATATTATTGAACAATTCAGAGCTTACATTTACCAGCAAAATCTTCACAATATAATTTATAACAAACAAACAAAATAGGCCAAAATAAAAAAATTCTATTCCTGATGAGAGTGTGCTTTCTCATAAAAACATTTTTTCTGATAAAAATATAGGTTAATCACGAATATTGTATTTTTCTTGTGCAGGAAGGCATGTAGAAGAAAATTTTAACATAATATATCTTCAAATTCTAGAATTTTTAATGAATCTTGTCTACTATGTTATGAAATTTGAGAGACACGCTAAAGAAAATACTAAAAACAAACAATTATGGATATTTCAGGAAAATATTTTTGTTTAGACTCTATGATTATTTTATTTTTATAAACTTCTACCTGAATTTTATTTTATGTGTGTAGGACCAATTTAGAAGTCAACAGCGTCCCCCCACTCCTACCCCTCCTACCACAGTCATATTGTCACATCACAGCCTACATTTATTCTTGATGAGTCAAAATCCATCGCTCCGAGACAGGTAATGTTATTTATAATAGTACTTGCATACTTAATTTTCATTTCCTTTTCTGTTTTATTTTCCTCTAAACTCTTGTGCCCCTTTGCCCATTTAGTAAATCAGCCAAGTATGTGAGAAATAATAGTTTATTGGCCTAATATGTATAATTTGTAACTTATGAAACCACAGTTCGATTTAAAATGCCATTCATGAAATAAACCAAAAATTTTAATACACAGGTTGTCTATGGCTGTGAGGATCACTACTGTTATATTTTTATATTAAATTTTCTAAAGTTCATAAGCGTTTTAAAATACTGTTACATACTATAGGTACTAAATTTTTGTGCATTTTTTATTTAATGTAGCATTTAAATTTTACATTAATTTGATCGTGTGACTCAGGAGACTTCAACCTTTTTTACCCAAGTTCTAATGTTTTGGTTTCTTTTTGCTCATGGGCTGCAATGGAGTATCGATAATATAAATTTACTAATATTCAACGTAGATATTCATATATAGATACATAAGTTTATAATATTTGGTAAGTAATAATTTTGATATACTAATAATAGAGGTTACTACGTTTATATTATTTTAATACATATTAGTTGGGGACATTAAGGAGGTGTTAAGAAAAAGCCTATAAAATGTCAAACTATGGCGGGGGTGAATGGTATTCAAACATGGTGTGTAGATTGGAACCACTGTACAGTACAGTTAGGGTAACTTAAAATTAGCTGGGTAGAATAGAGAGCAACAAGAAATATACCTCCCTCAGAACTTGCAGTTGTAATTGTTTTTGTGTTTTTTTTTTTTTTGCTGATAATGTGAAATGTCAGATGAACCAGGCTTTACTATGTTATAACAAAATTGGATCACAATACACAGATTCATCGGCAGTTTTAACACTTTTTCATCAATGTCTGTTCTTATTATTGATATGGGACTCTAAGCATGTTTTATAAGTTGGGCGTCTGTTATTCTAGTTCTGGTTTTTGATTTTGTGATCTTTATACGTGAAAACCATTATTGTTTGCAGACAAAGGAGCTACCGAACAATAACATTATCTTCAAAACATGCAGTCGAATTTTAGAAACATGTTTTTATCATTAATGTTTAGATAAAGTTTAAAGAGCCTCAAGTTAAATATATCTCATAAATCTGAATCATAATACAAATCAATCAGTTCCAATTTGCTCATCACCAGCCTAACTGACTTATGACAAAGGAAACTGGTTTCTAACAAACTTCAACAAACAAATATAAATTATCATCAGTTTGAGTACAATTTTTCGCCAATCCTACCTTAACCCTTCTATTTGAGTTCGTCGACGCGTTTCGGAGTTCCTCCATTCTCGAGACCTACTTCAGTACTGGATTCATCCGTTTGGGATTCGTCTTTATATACAGTTTGTATACGCGTCGACGAACTCAAATAAAAGTGTTAAACTAGAATTGGCGGGAAATTGTACTCAAACTGATCATATTTATCCTAGCAGATATAATTTATATAATAAATATAAATTAGTCCAATTCTTGAAAAACATGTAACTCCTAACTTACTTTTACCTGCTTACTTTTGCTAACTGCTAATATAACCAGAAGTAGTACTAACTATTGCACTGTGCATTGTTTTCATCACATGCAATTATTATATTTTGTTAAAATGTATTAAATGATGAAAATGAAGGGTTGAGACTGTCTTGTTTCTATCAATTTACATACAAATATAACTTACCTAATGCAATTTTTTGTTTTATAATATTTTCAATCAGTTTTAGTATAAATTTGTTTTAAATCTTATAAACCTGTAGGCCACACAAAATGCCGGGGTTCTGGTGTGAGTTATTAATAGATATCATTTTATAAATCAAACTTCCTAAATCTGCAAAAACTTCTACTAAAATATAAACTTGTAAAGAAACATAAAAGATGTGGAAATTGTAGTTGAGACTTACGATCACGCTCATGAGTTTGAATCACGGGATGACTTGGTGAACCAGCAACTCTAAAGGAAACACAGGGCGTGAAAATATTTGTGTTCTCTTCTATATCTTTGCACATAAGGTGAACAATCAAGAGGCGGCCTTCCATGCTGGTCCTCAACTCTGTATCTCCAAGCCACTAGAAAAGAAATGTATTTGATTGTTAATAAAAGTTTTAAAATAGTTCCAATCATTTTCTTACTTTATCTTGTATTATACACTTTCAATAATAACATTAAAGACTCCTTGTTAGTGTACATTTTTAACAAGTGAAGTGAAATATTCCACTAAAGGACAATTATAGTTCTAGTGAATTTAAGTTACATATGATTTCTACAAGTAAGTGTTTGAAAATTAGAGTTAAATTTTTCCTCTAAAATGTTTGTACATGTTATAAAAAGTAGGTTATAATGATTTATTGTGGTTTAGTTTGTCGATTTAGAGGTTATTTTAGACAACCTGTCACACTGATCTGAAATAATTAACACAATTTATCTATAAAAATTAAAGTATTTTTAAAGTGTCTAACTAACTTAAATTATCAAATGCCATGTCATCTACAAATTCAATTAATGTTGGGGAAATTTATAGTAAATTTTGATTACAGTAAATAAATGACAGCTACGACTGGATTATCATCCATGTAGGGAATGTAGGCAATGCTATTTAAACATTACCTTATTTGCAAAAAAACCAAATAATACATTTTCTTTTCTAGTCTCTCTAAAAATATTCCACCTTTGTTTTTTGAATAAATAAATTATATTTTTAAAATTTATAATTAAGAATTTTTTATTAATACTCACAAAAATTATAGTAGAGCTACATTAGCAATCAGCTAAATAACGATTCTCAACCTATAGCTACTTAGTAATAAACTTGAAAATGTCTAGTTAAGTTGAAATAGTCGTAACATTATGGCAAGCAAGAATATTGAAGATGGTAAATCCTATAATTGATTATATAAATATTTGGAAAGGTGACAACCAATATTTATAATAAAACATTACACGAACTGAATCCTCTGTGTTAATACAGAATAATTCTTCCACCGGTTCACAAAGTATAACCTGTTTACCATGTTTTTAAACTTATTTGCAATAAAAACAGAAATGTTTGATATACACAGTCACTTCTTGTTGTAATATATGTATAGGCTGCTCGAGAATGACGTTGAGACAAGTAACATTATACTTGTAATTTATGCAATCTGTACAATTAATTAAATGTGTTTCTTAACGAGCATTACTTAGACCAAGCAACACCAACCTAAAACTGGAATTGATCACTTTCCAACTGTTTATCATACAATTCTGTCTTAACTAATGGAAGACATTTTTATTTTCCGTAAGATCAGTTCATACTCTCTGCTCAATATTTGCATAAAATTTATAAAGTACCGGCACAAAATAGAAGTGCAATGAGATATCACGTTTTATAGAGCCAGTTTTATTGGTGTAAAATTAGTGCGTGGATGCATTTACATTCAATTATAAATGGAGATCATTAAACAAGTTTCCTTAGATAGTTATTAGAGCTTCTGTCTAATTAGATGTTTAGTTGCAGACTACAATTACAATGTTGTACAATACCATTGTTGGGAGGTAGGTCTCCACATGAAATTGATACTTGAAATCTTCTACTACTGATTTTAAACCATACATACAATTTAAAATTTATTTAAAGGTGTTAATTTTAAGCATTGTTTACATTTTCATAATTTAAATTTATTCAGTATGTAATTTTGGAACCCAAATTATTGAGTTCAATACTTAAGACATGTGTATTTTAGTCATTTTGTGGAACTTATGCTTAAAGATTAGTTGTAAAAGAATGATAAATAATTTGAAACGTAATTGCAAAACTAATCTGAATGGTTTTATGAGATTGGAGCAAATGGCTGTACATTATTATTTATGTACTAAAACGACAAAATGACATGTCCAAAAAGTGAATTGAATATGTATCATTAAAATATTAGGCATTGTATCTTGAACTTAGTAATTGGCATGGGTTTGCTTCTGTGTATTCATCCGAGTGATAAGCGAAGAGTGTGACTTATATGATGAAAGTATGGCTGGCATCTTTAGTTCTTAAATTTGTAAACGAATTTTTGAAATGAGTGTTTGTTGCAACATATTTACACTTTATGAGTTTTAGTAAATTAAATTACTTTTAAAATTTTAGTGGTTTTATTAATACAATGCTAATTTCTAAAAAAGTAATTAAATGCAATATAAATAAACGGCACATACTTTCTCACAAACTATTTAAATTATTTAACAGATTCACTGTGACTTCATAATTGTAATAAAGTAGGAGAGGGGATACATTAAAGTAGGAGAGTGACTAATAAATATTATTATTATTATTAGCTAGAGAGAAAACTATTGGATTGAGTTTGAACAAATTTGCACCAAACATGTCAATTAGGCCTGTATAGATGTACGAAAAAAGTTTTGAAAAACAACCCCCTTTTTGGCCAACAAACCCCCAAAAATCAGTTACCATTATTATTATTGTTATTAGCTAATCGAGAATTTTTAGAAAGGTGCAGGTTTTTTGCATACGGTAGGGTACATTAAAGGCTACAAATAAGCAAAATTTTATCAAAATCGTTAGAGCAGTTTTTTTATAAAAAATAACTGATTTTTTGGGGGTTTTTTGGCCAAAAAGGGGGTTGTTTTTCAAAAAATTTCAAAACCTTTTTTCGTGCATCTACACAAGCCTAATTTACATGTTTGGTGCAAATTAGTTCGAAATCGGTCGAATAGTTTTCTCTCTAGCTTTGTATATACATACAGACAGACGTACTGACAGACATTTTGTAAAAACCACTTTTTTGGACTCAGGGGGATATTTCCACAAAAATCTCAACATCGATTTTTTTGCAATCACTATACTTTCTCTATACTTTTTAGTATAGTGAGAAAGTAAAAAGAAAGGAATAATTTAAGCATTCACCAAACTATACGTGTATATATAATGAACTATGGTACATGTTTATGTCTTTCATAACAAGCTACAAACCTGCAAAAAAGTCCTTCCTTCGTCTCTAAACAGACGAAATGGAGCTTCAGCTTCGGTATGATTCCTGAGGTCAGACCATCCTCCTCTTGTTAGGAACTTTGCTCCGGACACAACACAAATTGGTGATTTCGATCCTAAATGGAAACATGTTTCAATTAATAGTTTCAATGTTATCTAGAGAAAAATAGTGCTTATATTTTTATATTAATCAATCCAATTATTAAATTGTTACATAAACTTAAATTAGAAAAACCTCAATATTTTCGTAATTACTTGTAGAACATAAAAAAACGAACAAAATGATTCTATAAAAAATGCTACTGTATCCTTTGAGTCTTACTTTTTTATATAAAATTTCTCTATTTCAAGTTATTAGACTTTAAAATTATAAAAGGTTGCAGTTTTGAAACCGTAAATGATATATATTTTTTTTAAATTTTTGTCTGAATTGTGGACCAACAAGTTTCAATTTGACACATCAAATCATTATGTAGAGAAAACATGTTTTGTAAAAGACATGATGTACAGACAGACAACTAAGCAAGGTAGGACTTTTTTTGGTAACTTTTTTAGGTAAAATTTTTTGTTATGAATCTTATTACAGAATAACCTGGTGAAGTTTGGGATTCATTTTTAAATATCTTTAATTTTAACTGGTAAGTAAAACATGTGCACTTACTGTCCTTGTATTATATTATATCAATCTAAAGATTATGGTCTCAAGTTTGTAGAAAAAATAAAAAAATTTACAAATCATTTAAAAACAAAATAGTTTCAAAAATAATATCTATCTGTTCCTACATGTCTTAACTAATTGCACATATTAAGGGGGCGCTACCCTGTCCGCCATATTGAATCTGGTTCCCATAAGAGCAATGCTACAGAATAAATCATTTTTTTCCGTTAATTCGTGGAATAAATTTAAAAATTTTATTTCATTTTGAAGTACTGTCAAATGCGAATGTTGATTGCTGAATACATTTTCAAAAACCGTTTTATTGTTTTCATAAACGTATGATATAAATAGGCTAGTAAAAAATAGTAAACTTTATTAATTTTTACTCGGTTGCAAAAAGAGATATTGCAAAAAACCTTAGCAATCAACACCCACAATCCATTTTACTTTAAGAAAAAACATACAGCTTTCGTTTTTTGACAGAAACAACACAAAAATATGCTTAATAGTGAAGGTATGTTTTGGTTATTTAACATTGAAATCGGTACCCAACTTCGCCGTTTTAAATGTAGGGAGCCGAGCCTTAAGCGTTAGTACAATTATCAGCTGTTTAATCTAACCATCAGGTATAAACTTCCTTTTGGACTATATTTCATAGGCATTTCACATGCAGCAGTTTCCTCTATTTTTCTTTAATACATATCAAGTTCAGAATTTAATGAATTTCTGCAAAAACTTTAGAAAGGTTCCTTATTTTTAGCACTGTCAAAGTGAGTATCTAATATAAATTTAAAAATTATAGATATTTTCTATGTGATTACAAATTATAGTCAAAATCTGCTAAATCCGTTAGTAACATTGTTTATTCATAAATAAGCAACCTATATTTAAATACGTTAGGATCAGTCCTAATTTGTGAAACTTTAGTTAATGATTTGTATTTGAGATCCCACAAAGCTAACTCAATTTGTGGCGCCAGAAGTGTTAAAATAGTCGTAGTTGTGTAGAACAGGCATTGTGCAACAGGCTTGATTTATTGGTACTAATAGAGGAATTGAGTTGAAATTAAAACATCCAATCTCAGACTTCCTGCGTCTTATGAGGTATGTAGATGCATGCATGTATAACGGATATTTAGAATCCAATTTAAATGCATTGGTTTAATTCAGTTATGCAATACTACTGTTTATGCAATTCCTAAAACAGAGCCAATAACCTTTAAAAACAAATTTTCTACCGATAGAATTCGAGATTTATTTATTGTTATGTACTAATAGTCCTCTTGCTGGCGTCTCCGCGCCCCTTGCCATCATATAATGATATGTAGTGTGTAGGCGCCGCGCCGCAGCATGCGTTGCAATCCGTGGGTGAGGGAAACGGAAAGAAAATGTAATGTAAGAATCGGTATTGTATCAGCCGATTTTATTTTGCTGCCCACTTAAAGTATTTAAAAAAATCTGCTTTAAGTATGCATTTAAGATGAAATGAAAGAGGTTCATAAATGATGTTGCACTAAATACTTTAGTTCTTTTGTCTTTCTTAGTTTATTTTGGGTTACATAAAGCGTGTTTTTTCATTTTGTACTTGTTTACATTGATTTACTTTGAAAATCCCTACTGAATAAACGGTATCAGTTAACTGACACAAACTTTCTCCCAACTTACAAAATAATATTGTTTTTAATCATTTTATTTACTACTTTTTAGAACAAAACAAAAAATAATATTCTACCTACGTCAATCGTATAAAAAAATTATTGTCCCAGGCGGGATTCGATCACGCGACCTTTGAATTACTGGCCGTGCTCGCTACCGTGGTGCTACCCCGTGCGGCCGCCGCCGCGAAGCTAGATTGACAACACAAACTTGTTTATTTTTAAACATTTCCCCATAATTATAAAACGCCGAAGTTTTGATAAAAGCGGGTGGTGTCATTTTGTTTGGCATCTTAAGCACTATAAATACTGAAAATTTGATCAAAATCGTTAGAGCCGTTTTGATTTTTTGCATTTGCATTTTTGTATTTGCATTTTTGACGTTTTTTATGAGTTTTTAGGGGTAAATTACCCTTCAAAATTAAAAATTCCAAAAAAATGAAAAAAACTCCTGGAGATATTAGGGTTTAGTACCTACATATCAAATTTCATGAAAATCGGACCAATAGTGTCCTCTCTGGTCGTGTATACATACTGACAGACAGACACCACTCTAAAAACACTTTTTTGGGTTCAGAGAGCACCAAAACAAAAAAATCCACTAAAAATATTTTTGGGTTCAGGGAGCACCAACACAGATAATTGCACTAAACCATTTTTTGGGGTTCTGGGAGCACCAAAACAGATAATTCAACTGAAAATTCAAATTCGAACATTTTTACGAAAACAATACTTTCTCCATATACTACGTATAGGGTGGAGAAAGTAAAAATAAAAACTTTTGTTACACAATTCAATTAAAATAAAAAGAATCAATCAAATGAATGAATAAATAGCATATATAAAAAGTATTTAATAATATTAAGGAAAAATTGTTATAAAATAACTAAACACGTTGATTTTGTTGTAACTTTTACCATAAGAATTACTTTAAGAACTCGTTTTAGACAGCCTTTTTTAGGCTGTACCAGTTTTAGGGGCGCAGGAGTACAGGTCTGCACGGGCCCAAAAATATGGTTGGGCCGGCTCTGATAAGGGTGTCACAATGGAATTTAATAGGAGGCTCAAGTTTGGTTCTCAAAAATAAATATATTGTGATATTGCTGTGTCGTCTTGTTTTAAAGGAATTTATTTAATAATATAAAAACAGTTATTTAGAATTTCGTAATTTATAGTTTTTTGGAAATTCCTGAAAATGTTGCTACGTTGCTACAAACACCAATTTCCATCTATTTTCAAAAGTACTGCAGCTAAAATTTTGAAAAATTAGATGCAGGCTACTCATATACTTTTAGGAAAACTTTAAGGTATACGAACGTTTGTAAAAAGTTATGAAAAATTTCTTACTTCTAAATCAACCCCTTTCTATTTATGAAAATAATGTAACTAAAATGTTTAAAACTAGATGTGTTAGAGGAACTTATTATGCTTATGGGAAAACTATAGCTGAGCGGAACTTTTGAGGACCGTGACAAAAAAATATGTTTTTCATTCAGGCAGTATATGGCAGAAAATATTACCTTCAACATTCGTCATCTTGTTTTTCGATATTCCTATCAGTTTGAGTTACAAATATAATAATTCCTCCTTTTTCAAGTTCGGTTTAACCATTCTAAAATTGCAAAGTAGGCTAGGACTGAACACAATTTTAAGCGAAAATTCTTAAAAAATAGGGTATAAATGAGAACATTTGGTAGTTATACTACACGTAGCCTCACTTATTATAGTCAAACAAATATGATAACGTTACTTAGGCCTATACCGCCCATACAACATATTGGCAATGTGTATTTAAAGGCCTAACCTTGCATAGCCTAAATAAGCTCTTTCTTGCAAATCGTTCAGTCTTCCTCTTTTTCGTTACCAAACAATGTCCATGCGATTTAACGGCTCTAAAAAGATCTTATCTCGGAAACCTACTGCCTAAGGAAGAACAGGTTGCGAGTGTCCGCAAAGTCAATATTTAGTCTTACGCCAAATCATTTAGTAACGGCTTCATAAACTAGAACAGAACGCCTCAATCGTCAGCTGTTAAAAGCGAACAAAGAGATTGTGCAATTTTCAAAATTGCACGAGTTTTACAATGTATAGAATTATCAATACAGCAAACGGGAGGTATGGACGGTTGAACATGTGCAAATGGTATGGTTGTGACCTCGGTCGGTTTTTATTTGCACGTTTACCGCATAATACCGTTGCGTCGACTGCTTTATTTTCCGGCATAAGTATAGTTCATTTTGGTCTGCATTGTGATCAGGTGAGTCAGTGGATGTTTCCTACTGTAATTTGTAGCCTATGGGACAAAATAGTAAACGAGTGGATAATCTAAACTAATAGTTGACGAATAGATTTTCAAGATCTCGGTAATCTGCACTTTATTGAAATAAATCTTATAGTAAGGTACAGCTAGGCTAGGTGTGCATTTTACAAACCGGAGTCTCATAAAAATGCCTTA
>JAGFPH010000155.1:69028-81805 GCA_018207615.1 Philaenus spumarius
ATCTAAAAATTATGTATAAAATCCACAAAAGGAAAAGAAAATAGGGGTTTCTATAAACAAATTTTAAGTTAGAAAATGGTGGTAATTTTTCAAAATTTCATAAATTGGTTTTTATTCCCCAGATTAGTTCAGGTGAAGTACCCATATTTAAAATTTGCAGTAAAATCAATGGTTTCTGAGGTCCCAACTATGGGACACATAAAACACCCTTTATAAGGACAACTGTCATATTTCAGTGTACTACTTTTATTAATTTAGGAAAAATTGTCGGACGAGCAAACGATTTAAAAAAAGTTAACGTAACATTCAAATTAACTTTCTTTTATCCAGTTTAACCTTAAAAACAGCGACAAAAATGTAATCCGAAACGCCGAATAGTTCCGCTTATATCGCACTAAGAAATTCAGTTTCGAACTCATTGATGGGTTCCCAATAGCTTCACTCATTTGTGTCAGAAGATGCGATGAACATCTATAGAATCAACATAAATTTATCTCCCACTGATTGCACGTTTATTGAAAGTTTAATTCGCTATTGGGTTTCGCCTGGCAGCATATACACGGCAATGAGGCTGTATCTGCATCACGGCAGCTCGCTAAGTTATGGGCAGAGAGTCCGTGACTTTCCCATCCTACATTGTCCCATCCGGCTTTGACCTCAGCCTGATGCTGTGAAGCAGTTGTATAAGCGACACACGCCCACTTTGATGGCGGTCTACACGGCACTGGATCTAATTGTACCGTAATTGTATAGTTTATTATTTACTTAAAACACGACCTGTCTAATAATGTTTAGTATTTCTCAATAAAGAGCTTTTGTTTTATCCTTTTTACGTTATTGGATTCACCCGAGGAAATTTCAGGCCCTTGGTTAAACGGTGAAACTGTTCCTGAAACGTATGTACACTTATTAGGCTAATTAGCTTGAGATCGCTGCTTGCCCGACCCGTGCAAGCTTCGCTCGCAAATTTGTCGGGGGAATAATGTAAACTATATTTTCTAAAGGCAATGGAAACAGGAATATACTATTTGTGCACATATTAAAGAACTTCATATGATTTAATTTAGTACTTTTTAGTCTTTTGAGCAATTTGTAGGCTATTTGTCAAAGGTACCCTAGATATATGTTTTTCGATATGATATAAGTTAACAATCTCAGACATTTTCCTAAGCCTAAATACCTGTTTTAACAATTTGTTTAACATTCCTGTTGACTCAAATTATATTTTCTTTTAAGACAAACTAGAAACCAATGTAAATTTTATCATAAAACTAACTTGTTCACTCCACCCACAGAGTTATACTCTGAAAACCACGTATAACTGTAATTTATTTGATTTAAGAAGATTCTGTCAAAGAATGAGAATGTTATTGGTGTTGTAATAATTACAATAACGCCTATCAACAACGCCTTTACGGTAGAAAGTGGTCTCGTCTAATCAGGATGAGACTCATGATGCGGGAATAGAATTCCATTCTTCTGTATCCACTCTTCCGGATCATCTTCAAGTAGATTACGGAATGGTGGCTTTTGGAGAACTGAATTTTGTTTCCCTTAAAAATTCTCTGGATTGAAGATTTGGAAACTATAGTTTCAACCTCTACCTTTCTCAGTGAATTTTGATTACCAGTTCTTCCCTTCCCTCATCAGGCGTTCGAGAGTACTTTTCACTAGGTACGCTTCCCGTTTCCAACAACAAAATTTTCCACTTAATTATCGATGGTTTGGTTGGTGATTGAACACTTGGGAAGGCAACCTAACAAAATTGTCTAACTGATTCTGAAATGTTATCATAAGTAATGGCCCACTTTGCTTTTTGCTCAACTGTAAAAGTCATTCTGCAAATACAAAGGACAGTAAAATTGTGCTTTAAAGAATTTGGTGAGTGTTCTATTTTAGTGCAGTTGTTTTTAGTTTGAATCAAACAGCTGTTCAACAATCTGTTTAAAATCTACAATACAGTAAGCAAATAAACTCAAAACGCCTCAAAAGAAGTGGTTTTTCCTTTCGGCCACCATTTTGTTTCTGTAAAAATTACAGTTGAAATTTTCACAGAACATTGTTGGTAGGCTAAATTTCTTAAAAAGTCTGTAAGATTTTAAAATTATTGGTTCAGGATTGAGAAAGTAATAGAAATTCTAAAGCGTATACCCAATCGTGGGACACACTGCATAAACTTTCGGGCATTAAGGAATACCTTCCTGTTTCTAGATATTCTTGTTTCTTAGATCTAGATAACCTGTGAAGAGCCAGATTATCTGCTAAGTATTATTTCAGGAATTTTAGCCACGAAAATCGTAGTAACGTAACCTATAAAATACGTAATTGTGGCTCAGTGTAATTCATATTCTAGAGTTTAAATTAGAAAAAGATTTATGGGGATACCGTGTCGATGAACACAAAATTGATAATTGACGGTAATTTAAATATACTTTTTTGCTGAAAGAAATTTCATATAGAATTTACCAATATCCCGATAAAGTTTGGGAAAAGTTGTTTTAATGTGATCTAATTCGTGTATTCGCTAGTTAATTATGAAACAAAACTTCTTGAAAGTTTATTTTTATTTTGAGGTTAGGAATTACAATAATACTCATTTTAACCGATTATACTGTAAGACTGTTCGTTCACATTTCCCCCGCAAACAGCGTCAAACGGAATCTGTTTTAAAAAGTCATGTAATAAGGACGTACCACGTAGTTTGTTATAGGTTGTAAAACGACCAACGAATTGTGTTCTACGTTATGGATAATAAAACCGTGCATTCTACGGTAAATTATTTCAACAACGGTTTCGAAAGTTGTACAATATGGGTTTATAATGCATACTGCTTCCAGTTACCTTTACACACTTACCTTTAACTGCACTGTGTAGGCCTACGTAGTGACTGTCATTAACAGTCATCATTATAGGAATGTATTTACACAGCATAACCTGTCCGTCTTAAAACACTTAGCTATAATTGACCGAGCGAAGCGACGTCTCCGTTTTAGCTCGACCGTTCGGCATTTCGTCTGTCTATCTGTCCTGTCTGTCTCACGATTACGGCCAAACGCCTTGACCGATTTTTATGATTTTTGCATGAATGTTCCTTATTTCTAGACTGAGCCATTTATGTATACGGTTTTCCATTTTCATTTTAACCCCGTAAATAAAATAAAAATGGCAGCCGGACCATTTCTCTCAGTGTAAGCTTTTTTTCCAAAGCCAGTTTGTGGCTTGACCGTAAATCGAATTTAAAACTAATAACATTTTGAAGGTAGCAAATTTGATTTTCAACAAATTTGTATTCTGGATTGTTTTCCATATCTCTAACGGTAAGCTCACAAAATGGCCGTAAACTTCAAATTTGTTAAAAATCGTCCAAGTTTTGTATTTCAACCATATTTTTATACGTTTAGTCTTAATCAATTCAAAAGTGTTCCACAACTTTTTTGTAGATAAAGGTTCAAAGAATAATTTTTATATGCCAAGCATGTTCAGTAAGGAAAGAAAAAAGTTTAACTTTAGGCCTACATATTAAAAAGTAATAACATTTTTTAATAATTTTTTCATAATGTAAAAATATGTATTAATTTCAAATTTCTTATTTTGAAAACAACAGTTTTTATGTTCCTACTACAAGACTGCTAACAAAACTAGGCCTGTTTTGAATAGTAATTTAGGAATATATCCTTTGTCAAAAAATGACATATTATTATAAGAAAGTGTAGAGGATAAATCAAAGAATTGAACTGTATAATTGTAAATTATTATTTCATAAAAGTATTTAACTTAGCTTTACTTAAATTAAACAAATGAAACCTCGCGGCGATAAAGGACATACAAAAAATGACCGTTGGACAGCGTGGGAAGTGTTAGTACATGGGTTGAGATCACTATCACGACGCTTTAACATCGTTTGTTTTCATTATTTCCAATATTGGAATATGATATGGAACTGTAAATACGTTGTTAAGTTTTAGTTATTTAAGTATGCAAATATTTAATTCTATGTTTTCCCTTAATAGCGCGAAATTTGTTAAGTACCTTATGCATTATTAACCTAAATAAAACACAATACCCCCTAAAAGAAAATCTTTATCAGTTAAAGCTCAAGAAAAGAAAAAAACGAGAACTAGAAACCCCTGAATCGCGGGAATTGCAAAATAATGTTCACTTGCTAAACTTTCTGCTTACTTCCTGACTGGCACACTATTTTTAACCTCATCTCAAAACCACATTTGTTATTTCAACGAGCGAGGTCTACTGTTCACAGAACTACTAGTATATTGTAAAGAGATTTGTATGCGACGATTTAAATCGAAAACTACTTAATCAATGTTTATGAAAATGGCCAAACCGTTAAAGATTTATTAAAACATTAGGTGGTTAAAATATAGGCATTGTTAAGGTTTGAAGACGGGGAGTAGGGTCAGCGCAATTAAAACGAAATAAGCATATTTCTTAGAGGTTCCAACTCAAACTGGTCGGAGTGCGTTTAAACAATACCAAAACAGACTCAAAGCTTAACATATTAGAAAACGTTTTATTAAAATCGGTATTTTTTTAGGTAAACCATAACAAACCACAAAAAAAATTCCTTTGTTCACCATTGTAGATTAATTTATTCACTACAATAATTTAAGCGTTTAACCCAAACTTTAAATTTTATCAGTTTAACAGGAATGTTGATAAAGTATAGAAAAATGGTGTGAACAAGATACTGCACGATACGATGTATTTATCAAAATGGCAGCGGGTTTACCTTTGTATCTTTAAACAATATTGGCAATGAATACTTTTTTAAGTATTCATTGATATTGGTATTAGTTTAGGAACTGTAATGGTTAATGAAATGTATTCCCAACGAGGTATGTTGTCCCACCTCATTTTTGGTCATCAGGTCTGTCAAACTTTAAATTAATTTTTTTCCAAGAAGATGGAGTGGGTGAAGAGATGCCGTAGAATGACCATCAAGATCATTTTACTAATCTTATTCGTCTTAAATATTCTCTGTAATTCTGCATCACACAAATGTTGTTACCGTTTTAAATATTTGAGTTAAAACCAAAGTCGACTCCTCATATAGGGGGGGGACTCCTACCTAACCAAAATTATTAAAAAAACTAGAGGGCCTCGCTTCGCTCGCCAACCCTGTTTACACTCGGGGAGGAGCCAATGTAAACAGATTATTGTAATACTCTTGGAGTCGTATTGTATACCACTTGGATTGGGATAAGGTGGCGGTGACCTAGATTCTGACGCATGCGCAGTAGGGCCAGAGATTTTGCGTGAATTATAGGAATTGTTTTGCATAACAGAGAGACAATAAACAATAAACATTGAATTATTAAAAACTTATTGCAAATTGAATGGTTTTTTTTCAAACTTCAAGATTGATAAATATAGATACTTAAACAAATAAAAGGGCACTGTGGCGACAAAATCACACTGATTTGAATAAAAACCCCGAACCACAAAACAAGGAACAAAAACAATAACTAAACAACTAAATTGTAAGTTATGTTTAATACGTTACCCTTATGTACATTTCGATGACGTGGGCATCATCCTCAGAGGGTTTTAACACTACTGTAGTAGTAGTGGAGTAGTGTTAAAACCCTCTGAGGATGATGACCATGTCATAAAAATGTACATAAGGGTAACGTATTAAACATAACTTACCATTTAGTTGTTTAATTATTGTTTTTGTTCCTTGTTTTGTGGTTCAGGGATTTTATTCAAATCAAATATAGTTACAATTATAGTTCTCATAACTGTGGGCTACATAATTTCAACTACGTCAACTATTTAGGGTTGTGTTTACAACTTTTAGGTTAAATTTTGTGTTTTTATTTTAGGAATAATAATGTAGGTTACATTGACACTGATTCGTTCTGTCGTGTCTGCTTCCTGACATGTGTGGATAGTGCTTACTCTTTGTCTGTCTTGGCTATAATCTATCTATATAAAAGCGAAATGGCACTGATTCATTCATCAGCAGAACTAAAAATCTACTGAACCAAATGAGTTCAAATTTGGCATGCATGTTCAGTTGGACCTTTAGACGCGCACTAAGAACGGATTTTGAAAACATCCCAAAGATACGCCCAATATTCGCGTTTTTATAGCGATTTTTTGCGTTTTCTCAGCTTTTTCGAGAACTAATTGGCAGAAAATGTTGAAATTTGGTACTTAGGTTCGTTTAAGGCCTAAAAGTAGTCTGTTAAAAAATGTTTGAGATTCTCCCCAAATTACGCCAGAAATAGGCGTTTTTGCATTTTTTCCTTTCGTTTTCAATGCGTTTTTGATCATCCTCAAATTACGCCCGAACGGATTGGAATGAAATTTGGTATGTAGCTTCCTCTAGGGCCTTAGGCGCTCTCTAAGAAAGGATATGAAAAATTTCGAAATTTTAGGAGGGGTTTGGGGGGATCAAAGTTACTAAAATCATAATTTTAGATCTTTTATTATTATGACAATAGTGCTTTTATTATTTAAGATCTATATATATAAAAGCCAAATACCACTCACTAACTGAACACTTCAAAAGATTACAATTACGTTAAAAAGACTGAAAATACTAACCACCACGGGCAACGCCGTACGTGTCAGCTAGTCTATACATATAAAATTCAATGTATATCCGTCTGTTTGTACGTTTGTATGTTTGTTCTTTATGCGTTACCAAACCGTCCATCTGATTGCTTTGAAATTTTGCATAGTAACACAGGTTAACCCTGGGAAGGTTTTAGGCCATTTACCGAAGTCCTAGGACATTAGGGCTACGCCCCAGTGGCCCTCAAAGTTTCAATGTTAATCTTATGGAAGGTGAATCTTAAGGAAGAAGAAGAAAGATTTATTTTGATTTTATCAGGGGCACAAAAAACAGCTGTTCTTATGAAAAGTTTAAAACAGTTGATTTTGATCAACAGCTGATTTTGATCAACAACTGATTTGGATTAAAAAAATGAATATAATTTTAGGTTAGGTAAATCAAGCAATGAGCAGAATCCCATTATAATTTACATCGGCCCTCAGGGATACGAATTACAGGCTTTCAAAGTTTCAAACTAAGCAAAGCATTGCCGGGTCCACTAGTTGTGAATAGTTATAAAAAAGCTGTTTCTTAATTTGGATTAAAAGATTGATCTGAAGTTTTGCATGTCCCAAAATTAACCAAAATAGTTGGTCAATTTTATTTGTTAGACAATATGAGCTTTCAGCTGTAATCACCATGAGCCGCTACTATTAAAAAACTTAATTTATCATAGAAAGGTGAGTAATTTAAAATAGTTAGGCCTATCCTGAACGTTGTTTGTATCTATCTGTAATAGGTTTAACGTTATTGCGGGGTTCAATACATTTGACTTTCCCCGTAGATTAATAGTGCGTAACATAATTGAGTTTGCATCTTGAGCCTGTACTTGCAATAAAGATTTTAAGTACGAATTACCAGGGAATATTCACACCAGTTAATGTGTACAAAGACACTAAACCTTCCTTTTTATTCGAACCTATAAGTGGTGTTAGTAATAATTCATAATTTATGAAGATACAATCTCCAAGACTCGAACAGTAACTGAAATAGACGTAACACTTACTCCTTATACGGAGAGGAGGTCATCACCTTAATACAGGCAGCTTCGGTGCAGGACGAGCTGTAGGTTGTTTACCGTGCGGCTTTATCTCACTTTATTGGTTCCGGTTGGTTACACTTTATTAGTTGAAAATTGTGCGTCTTTGAGTTATCCTGTTCGCACACGACATCATTTAAAAATAATTTGTAATGGTTTAGAAAAGTCCAAAACGTTGATTTTCATCTTAGGGGTCTGCTCCAGTAAACGAGAAAGCAACCGGAAACGCCAGCGCTTCTCTCTATATCGTATCTAAACGGTGAAATTTCCTGAAGCTGAGCGCTTTGACATTGCCTCATTTCAAACCATTTAAAAAAACCCATCTTTTGTAATTGAGTGCTGAAAAGAAACTGAATATTCTTTATAAAATTGCGGATCCGGCTTGCGATTCACTTTTAATTATACATTTTTTATTGAGTAAAGAAAAAAGTTCAAACTTGGTACTTCAAAAATGTCAATTACATGACAAAATAATGAAAAACATTACAAAAAATGTGAAACGCAAAACGGATGCCTATTGTGACTGTGCGCAAAATGATACCTTGCAAACAATTTTATGATAAAAAATAAACGAAATAAATGGTTTAAAATTTAACATTGCTCTTATGGGATAAAAATCCAAGGTGGCCTCCACTACAGCAGACCCTTAGGTCTGCAATACTTTCTCTATTTATGTACAGTACCTGACCAGGTATTATTTCTAAATAATAAAGCAAATTATTAAAGTATATTGTATAAATATAACGTAGCACTGACATTGCCAATTAATTCAGTCTTAATAACATAGAAATAGTTAATAGCTAGTAAGCACCGTGAACAATTACTGGCAGATTAATTTGAAACACTAAAGATAAGTTAAATTAATTTTTTTTTCTATTTTCGTCTTAAAGTGCAATACAAGTTCTGCATCAGGAATCAGAATTGACGGAAAACGTGTCGCATTTGAAATAAACACCTGGAATAAATTTTGGAAAACAAAACAAAAGTTCATACATTTCAATCTTACCTACTTAAATCAACGATTTTAACTACAAATATATTAAAAATGCAGTCATTTATGCAAAACTATATTGTTGTGCATTTTTAAATTCATTATAATTTTTTAAGGTCTATATTTGTAAATGACTAGAAGCTCAAACATTTGATTCTATTAAAATAGTAATAATTCAGACCAATAGCCTGAAGACAGACTATATCAGGAAGCAGACACGACAGAATTTGTATAACAACACCAACTAACTCTAAACAAAAACTATTTCTTGCTAAACTAACACTAAAAAACGATGGAAATAGCTAAACAAACGATTTCATTAATTTACGTCTAAATATGCTTTATGGGCTCTGCTGGTGTGGACCTAGCAGCACCCACACTCTTTGGCCGTGTATGGATTACTGAGTCTAAACAAACGATGAAAATGGCTAAACAAACGTAAACCAACGATAAAGAAACGACTCCACTTATTTTTGGAAAGATTTTTGAAATGGGCCATTTATTTTTACTTTCTCCACCCTATACGTAGTATAGGGAGAAAGTATTGTTTTCGTAAAATTGTTCGAATTTGAATTTTCAGTTGAATTATCTGTTTTGGTGCTCCCAGAACCCCAAAAAATTGTTTAGTGCAATTATTTGTGTTGGTGCTCCCTGAACCCAAAAATATTTTTAGTGGAATTTTTTGTTTTGGTGCTCCCTGAACCCAAAAAAGTGTTTTTAGAGTGGTGTCTGTCTGTCAGTCTGTCTGTATGTATACATGACCAGAGAGGACACTATTGGTCCGATTTTCATGAAATTTGGTATGTAGGTACTAAACCCTAATATCTCCAGGCGTTTTTTTTTCATTTTTTGGAATTTTTAATTTGTAAGGGTAATTTACCCCTAAAAACCCATAAAAAACGACAAAAATGCGAATTTCTCAAAAACGGCTCTAACGATTTTGATCAAATTTTCAGTATTTATAGTGCTTAAGATGCCAAACAAAATGACACCACCCGCTTTTGTCAAAACTTCGGCGTTTTATAATTATGGGGAAATGTTTAAAAATAAATAAGTTTGTGTTGTCAATCTAGCCCCACGGTAGCGAGCACGGCCAGTAATTCAAAGGTCGCGCGATCGAATCCCGCCTGGGACAATAATTTTTTTATACGATTGACGTAGGTAGAATATTATTTTTTTGTTTTTTCTAAAAAGTAGTAAAAAATAAAATGATTAAAAACAATATTATTTTGACTACAGTAAGTTGGGAGAAAGTTTGTGTCAGTTAACTGATACCGTTTATTTAGTAACTCTTGAACTAAGTTAAACAAACGATTAAAATAGCTAAACAAACGTAAACAAATGAAAGTGAAAATTTAATTTTTAATTTTGGGAATGGGCGCTGTCAGCTTCACATAGCTATTTTGTTACTCGCGTGTGGGAGGTACTTATACTTGCTTTTAAAGGAGTTGATGTATTGGAACAGCTGTTTTTTCCCTATATTCAAATTGAATGTATTCAACTGCATTACATTTAGAATGCACGAATTTCTTATATTATTAACGTTTTATTAGTGTAAACATTATTAAATTAGCGTATTAAAACTTTTGTTATGCAATTATTTATTTAATATTTCTGTATTACTCACTAAAATATCAACAACAATCTCGCTAATTGAACTGAAATTGAACAATCTGGTCTGAATTAAAAACATTCAGCTGTTCCTATATTGGTATTTATACGCAACTATGGTAACTATCAACTAACTACTACGTAACGTAAATTGTAATAACAGTTGTTAGATAAAACAGCTGATTATTGTACCTACACTGAAATGTTACAGCAGCAGGGATGTGGATCTAATCAGTGGACATGTTTAGTTTTAAGACTAATATTGCTCTTAAACGGCTTTTCTTGAACAATGATGCCTGAAACAAGGAATTTCTCGTACCCCAAAGTATATAAAATCGATTTAAAAAAAATGAATTAAGAGCCATTTTTTAGAACAAAATTATACATATGGCCGTGTAATAGTATACAGGAAGATTTATGAAAACGTATCATCTCTATAATTTAAAAGGCGGAAAAAATATGTTAGGGGAATCTTAGAAAAAATATTTACAAATCCCTCCTACTTCCTAATCGCAAAATTTGTATTAGACACATTTAACTTGTGATGCATCAAATTAAAGCCCTTTAAAAATTATGAATTTCTGTGGTAAGAATAAGAAAAAATCAGATAACTTTATTTTGTTTAAACGACGGTAATACTGTAGATATTCAAAATCTGAGTTTGGAACAGCTATTAATCGTTAGGGGAAACATTTGAAAACCTATTTACGAAATCTCGAAACTATCTCCCCTTCACTTCCCCACTTTAAAAATTTGTAGTGGGCACACATAACTTGTGATACATCAAATTAAAGCACGTATAACTATGAATTCATACGGTAAGAAAATCAAAATCGGCTCACACGTTCGTTCGCTAGCTCAAAAATCCCCTGGTTTTGGGATTTTGTAAACATTTTTCTAAGGTTCTTCCTCACCGCGAATAACTGTCCCGAGAATAGATTCTGCATAAATAAATGTTTCCATCTTTTAAATGTAAGTTAAAAAATCGCTCTATACAATGTATGCAATCCATAATAATCTTTGTACCTACAGTGTATTTAACGTATTCAGTTTTTAAATACATAGTTTAAGACATTTCACCCTTTTCTAAACCTCCTGCCGATAGTAAAATTGTTAATTTTATAATTCTCCTTACTTGAATTACAATTAATTACTTTTTAATTGGTCCCAGAAATTTGTAAACAGTTCAAATATTTTTATACTGCCCTCTAAATAATTCAAAATAATCGTTCTAAAATTTTCGAGTTTTTAGGTTGAAATTTTACTGTACTGTTCCTGAATATTTTACAGTGCTAGTTCATATTTTACCTCATGGAAGTAAACACTGTTTCCTCATTCTGTGGTTTTATTTTATAAATCGGAAAATCATGTCTCACAGTCGTTAGGCGTTGTCAAAATCAGCGCATGAAGGCATCTTCCCAAAATATCCATCACCACCAAACCGGTAATTAACTGGTTAAATGTCAGAACTGATTAGTCCACCGCTAATCACGAAGTAAATGAACTAAATGTTAATTGTTGAAACATTAGCTCCAAAAATTGCCCTTTCCCACGACGAAGCTCTAGTTTTAGGCCTTTCACTTGACTAGACAAATAAGCAGGATACCCGCTGAGACTGCTTACCGCTGCTGGGTTATCTGTAATAAGCTCCTGGAATTTACGAGAAACGTGTTTTACAGGAAAAAACATAGATTTGGGCATAACTTGATAATACAATTATTGCGATGTGACCTTGTCTTGGTTTGGAAGGTAGAAATAGCTTTGATGTGTTAATATGGTGTGCGAATATGTTTAACAATACTTGGCATATCTAAGGCACATGCCCAATTGCGTAGAATCTTATAGCTCTTATAGACATTATTTCCTATAAAGACTAATTTTAAAACAAGTTTACTGTTATCATTTTATTTAAGTCCAACCACTCGCGATTTCTATTAAATAATACATTTTATTACAACCCCTTCTTCGGGGTGGCTTAGGGATTGTGACTTAAACATTGGTAATAATAGTAAAACCCTTTGATTGATATCTTTTTTAAGGTCTCTTTAAAGTGAGAAATATGGTGCTAAAACAAAGTTGCTTCAAGGTTTGTGTTTAAAGTTACGAAGCTTAAAAATTTGGGTCCTTAAGAATATTACATTGCTAAAATTAACTGTAATGGTGAATAATAAATTATAGTTTAAAAAACTAAAAAAACACGCTTTAATAGCAAACAGAACTAACAATTTTAAAATAATTGTAAAAAAGCGTGTGGTGCTTGGCATCAAATGTTACTAATATTTCATTTCTTGATATTTATACAAGTAGAGTTATTATAAAAAAAGTAGTAAAACGCACCCCACGCTTTTTTACAACTATTTTAAAATTTTTAGTTCTGTTTGCTATTAAAGCGTGTTTTTTATTTTTTTAAAACTATAATTTATTTTCTTATTTTTAGTCTCGAAAAACGATTTTTATTTGATTTTTTCAAACGTAATCAAATGTAGCTTACATAATTGTAATCAAGAGACTCGATGTTTTGTATATCGCATGTGTGATAGTAGATTTAAAAAAAAA